>QKYT01000036.1:157193-171739 GCA_003550305.1 Glomus cerebriforme | reverse complement strand
TGATAGAAGCATTATAAACCTTCACGTAATTTTGTTGTGCTAATTTAACTTTGTTACAAAGAATATAATCTCTAATAGGTTCAAGTAATTCAACGAGACATAATTCATCAATAGCATCCAGAAATTCAAAAAAATAAATTTGATTATTTTTGTCCTCAAAAGAATACTTTCCAGTATAATAATATCTATAATAATAATAAAAAAGTTTAATATNTTCCTATGTTTTTTTAAAAAATACTAACAAATACTTACTCTAAAAGTATACTGAAGACTTGTGGCTTAATGTTTGGTTTCCTAAAAACAATAATGTTGTTTTCTTTCTTGGTCCATTCATTATAAAATGCCGCTTGAAAATATTTGGATCTTGCCCCTAAAATAATTGAATGAGCTGTAAACGTTTCTATGTTATCACCTTCTCCAACAATTATTTTAACATCATGATTATTTGAATTACAAAGAAGTCTAGAAATATCCGCTAACAATTTTTTTTGTAAACAATTTGACATTTTTTTTTTTTTTTTTTTTTTTTAAAAAAAAAAGAAAAGAAAAGAAAAAACAATTGAAGGTATTTAATTTTCTAATTTTGTATTTTGATTGTTAACCTGCCATTTTAAACCATACGCCAATACAAACAAATGCCGAGTTTGCTAAAAACGATTGTTCACGTGATTTACTGCGGTGTTAAGCCCTGATTATTGTTAAAAGTATCCTTATGGTAATAATACAAGTTATGTGTATATATAATAGATAACTGGACCGTTGAATGCTTAATGTTCGGCATGTCAATATCAATTTGTCTTCATTAAATAAATTATTCTAGTAATCTCATACTGTATATCACGTGTAATTATTACCGAGGTTAAACCAACTTTATGTTCTTGAAATCTGCAAGCCTGCGAAAAAGACGAATCATTCTTTCCCTTATTAAGCTTTCTTTTTTTTTAAACAACTCGGATAAATCGAACATCCTTAAGTTATACCCAGGGCCGAGTGTATATAACTCATTAGTAAATTCTACTTCATTAATTTTGGTAGGATATATGTTCTATACATTAAATATTGTTAATATTGAACATGATTGCTTCAATGACTCAAATATTAACAGTGACTATGCGAAATTGAATTAGTATTGAATTCCCGCATAGTATCGCACAAAGTTATTGAGCAGAGGGATATCACTATTATCGTGAAATAGGTGGAGAATTTGAAGTATTATTATACTTCTTTTGATTCTTTGCAAGATCATAGTTTATTTTTACAATACCAATAATTTAATAAAGCAAAAATTTTCTTTAATTTCTTTTTTTTTAAAAAAAAATGAATTTTTTTTTTTAATAGATAATGACGAAGTTATAAAGAGATTCAAAGATTTACGTAATTTATTGCAGATCTTAAATCACATCATCATGTACCACCTAAAATCAGGTGATTTTCAACTTCTAGAAATTTTCTAAATGTCACACCATTTTTTTTTTTTTTTAACAATTCAATAATTTAACCATTTCTTTTATAAATAATCTTAGGGTTGACAACGCAAATTTCTTTGATAAAATTAAAAAAAAATAATGCCCCCTCAATTAAATTTTGATTGTCTTAATCTAATATTCAAGTTTATAATTGAAGATGATGACAGTCCAGCTTTATTATATTCTTTTTCTCTTGTGAATAGAATTTGGTGTCAAGCTGCTATTCCGCTTTTATGGAGTAATCCATGGAAATTTCATAAAACTGATGTAAATTTACCATGGAAACGTAGTATACTTATTAGAACTTATTTTTCATGTTTATATCAAGAATCAAGAGAAATTTTAATAAATGAAAATTTTTTTAAAGAATTATTCTTAAATGAATCTTCATCATCAACGATAAAAATTAATAATAATAATAATTCACTTATTAAAAATATTCAAAAACGTCCAACATTTGAATATTCTAAATTATTACGTCATTTAAAGTTAAATTCTTTGGTCTATTCTATTAAATTTTGGATTAAATTTAATCTTTCAAGTTCTCATAGTGAAACAATTTATTATAATGCTCTAATGGAAATGATTAATTATCTTCTCAACAAACCAACTTGTTTATTCACATTGGATATTAGATATTGTGATGGTGAACATCGTCGAAGTTTACAAATTCTTACAGATCTTTTGGAAAGTTCTAACGGAAAAATTAAAAGTCTTTTGGAACTTAGAAATTTTGAGTATGATGGAGGAATAATACCAGAATTACAACAAATTTTTAAATCACTCTCAACAACAAGTCATAAGATTAAAAAAATGACGATTTATCCTGATATTATGATTGAAAATTTAGCGAATTTTATCAAAGTTCAAGAAAATTTATCCGAAGTGACAATAACGCATGGTCCTACTGATCTTTGGATGTATTACGATTGGAAAGGAAATGAGATTATTAATACAATTATCGAAAGAGCGAATTTAATCACTTGCTTAATATTAGGTGATATTTATTTTCCACTTTCTTTTCTTTCATTATTTGGAAATTTGAAAGAATTATATTTAAAATCTCTTTATTTTAATGAAAATTGGGAGTCATTATCTGAAATTTTCTTGCCAAATTTACAAATATTACATTTTGAACAAAAAAATTCTGAATTATCATTACTAACTAAATTTATACAAAATAATTCTTCTGAATTACTTCAAATAATAATAAAAGATGAATATGTTGAAACCCCCTTTTTAACAAAAGATTTATTTATTGTTATGACAAATTATTGTCATGATCTTACATTATATGAAGGTCCAATTATTTCAAATGTAACAAATGAATTAAAAGAATTTTTAATATCTTGTAAAAATATTTTAACATTGCATTTACATTCAACGAACAGAAATTTAGTTTATGAAAATTTTGATGATTTATTAAATGTAATTTCACAAGTAATTCCAATTAAGTTAACAAAATTAATAATTAGTGGAAGATGGACAATTACTTCAAATTCTTTAGAGTTATTTTTAAAAAGTAGAGAAAATTTACCATCAAAAAGAAAAATCAGTTTTTATTGGGGTTCTTTAGTAAATTATGAAGGAAAATTTAGAAATATTTGTCGTAGATATCAAAAGAAAGGTATTGTTGATGACTATGGAGATTTTTTAAAATTGTAATTACTATAATTTATGATTTTAAAAATAAATTTTTTAAACGGTATTTATGTGATTTATATCCGCCCAACAAACAATTTTCATTTCATTAGCATCAAGCTCTTGCAGAAGATCCAGCGATTTAAGTCATCAGAACTTATATAACAGAGGTATTAGAAAATTTTTTAAAAGATTCTATCAATAAATAACAATGCATGATCCTATTGATTTTTGATTGATTTTTTTGCAGAAAATTTTTTGTATAAAAAATTTTAAAAATGTTAAATATCAATTAAAATTTTCTTGTTTCCTGACTGAAAATATCCATATTTATACATTTCTTTATTCGTTGACTATTTTGTGAAATCCATTAAGTTCATACAAACCATCTGATTTTTTTTTATTGTTAAGAGCTCCTAAGCTATCGTATAAGACAGTATCAACAAAGATTAATCACTTATTTTAAAATATTAACAATGGAAAATAATTAGTGAATATTCATCAAGAAACTCAATTTTAATCGAGATTCTTTGGTAAGTTACAAAGGGAAATTCAAAAATATTTTTAACATCAAAACAGAGGAAAATAGAGATAATGTTGATAATTTTAAATTTGTTAGAAATATAAAGAAATGTTTCAAATTACAAAATTGCTGGCAATATTGATTAGAATACTCTGAATACTTCATAATCTTCTATAATAAATGAATTTGTATCAAAGATTTTTTTCTTATAATAACGATGATTATAATTTCCTTCAGGAAAAAACTGCAAATCCCCAAATCCAATCTTCCAGTCATAAACAATTGCACGATTTGGGTTACTAACTCGACTTAGAGTATATGAATCCATTTTAATATTATCAAAAGAAAATATGAAGGAATCACGAGTATAAAACCAATCCCAAAAAACATCCTCATCCAAATCATAATCACTATCCTCATCATCATCATCATCATCATCATCATCATCGTCATCATCATCATCACCACCACCGTCTCCATCGTCATCATCATCACCATCATCGTCGTTGTCATCATCAATTCCATCGTCGTCATCGTCATAATAGTAATCAAAATCGGAAGTATCATCATAATCCTCATCAAAACCCCATGGCCTTGGATTAAACCCACCAATTACTTTTTCTGATCCCCGTAATTTGATTACGATTAAAGTGTACTCTCTTCCACAACATATGGACTCAAAATAATTCATATCCATTCCATCACGACTACCAGAAAGCATAAGTTCAAAACTATAAGAAACACCTAATTTATGTTCAAATTTATCATCATTTAGATCGATCCAGTTTGCGATAATATTTGCTTGTCTATAATTAATTATATTAGAATCATCTAATTTTTTTGGAATTCTTTTTGATAATGAACCCGTTGGTGGAGGTATTCTCGAAGGAAGATTATAGTTAACTAATTTGTTTATTAAAACCTCTGAGAGAAGATCCTTTAATGGCCAAATTCTATTCCAAAAATCATCGCTAGATATTGTGAAAAATCTAATATGTTGTAATATTCCACATAACCTCTTTTTTAATTCTTCATAATCTTCTTTTGTTAATTCTGATATTTCCGAATTAATTTGAGGCTTTTGTTCCATTCCCCATTTAATAACATAATTCCATATTTCAATTTCTCTAAGCGCAAGCTCATCTTTCTTTATGATTGATTTTAATAAAGATTCGTTAATTGAAATAAAATTAGATGATTCAAAAATTAATTCAACATTTCTACTAATTAATTCTTCACAATATTCTCGAATAAAATCAAATCCTACATATTCGGAAGCTAAATTATAAGCTTGCATAAAATTTTCCTGTATCCAGTTAGTTTTATTATAAATAACATTTTCTTGAATATGTTCAACTAACTCAAATACTTCTAATTCGTTGGCACCAATAAGTAGATCAATAATACATTTTTGATTCTTTTCTCCATTAATTGAATAGTCCCCAGTATAAAAATACCTACGAAAAATTGTTTTAAAAAAATTTCTTATAAATAAAAGAATCAACAAAATATATATCAGTTATATAGATTTCACTTACTTTAATATTATTTTAAAGGCACGTGGATTAATATTTGGAAGAATAATATCTTTGAGACACTTATTTGATAATACTCTATTAAAATAATTTGACCTAACACTTAAAATAACTGAATGAGCTTTAAATTTCTTGATATTATCCCCTTTTCCTACAATTATTTTAACATCATAGTTATTTGAATTGTTATATAGTCGTAAGATATCTTGTAATAATAATTTAGAATTGTCTAATGACATACTAATTTATTTATGTATTTTTTTTTAAAAAAAAAAAAATTAGATAAGAAATTGTATCTTTTTTATTGATCGCTGATATTATTGTTTTTCTTTTTTTAGAAGTTCGTTACCAACATTGGTTCTGATTTATGCACTATTTATCATAGTGCATCCGCCAATCAACATTTTCCGTAGTACATGAAAAGTTTATTGATTAGCCTAATTTTCTATCCTTAAATGCATACAAAATCGGTTTAAATATTTTGGTATAATCAATCTTTTAAATATTAACATCAGAGTTGTGATTAATAAACCTGGCTTAAATCAAAGGTTTATATTACGAGAAATTCAGTACCTTAAATATGAAGTCAACGACCAGTATTTTGAGAAAGAATTTTTTGATTGCTGAATAGTCCAACAATTACAAATATGAACCGATGAACGTGATTCGTTTTATTTATAAAACAAGAATTTACCAAGAGATTTTATTAAGTATTTATTTTTGCTCTTTTAGGAAATACTTTTTTTTTGTGTGTATCCTCTTCAAGAATGCTTTTTAAGCATTGGTATTTTGTGCAAAAAATTCTAAAGATTCGTGGTCACGTGATGTGATCTTTTACTTTATATTAAATAATTTTTTTTTTTTTGTTGAAATTTAAATGGTTTGAATGCGACGTGTCAACGTAAATTTCAAATCAAATATGTCAATAAACAGTGGCTGAGGAAGAAAAAAGTATGTCGTCATGAATAACCCTCATCCAAATCCAAGAAAAACAAGAAATCGAGTAAAACTTCATCATCAAAAGGCGGTTAAGAGAGGTCATAATACTGACGGGGAGGTGCTGGTAAAGAAGGATTAGCGGACCTTCTAATAAAAGCTTTAGTAGGTACTAGGTATTTTAGCAGGGAGGTAAAAGTAAGAGAAAGGATGGACCGAGAATAAAAAAAGTCGCGCGGTGGTAGTAGGACCAAAACAGTGTCCGATCTGAAAAGTAACCTTTCTTATCTATTTATGTGACTTAACATTAATATTTAATATTAAAAAATTTTTTTGTGATTAAAGGAATTTAGGTGTTTCTATATCAGATATAGTTAATAAAAGTTGAAGATTGCATATAGTATATAGTTTGATAAAACGTAGTAATAACAATGGAAATATTTTAAAGTACCGTAGTTTAAAATAGGACGTTAAAATAGTCTAAACTAATCCATGTAAATGAGTTTATTACTAGATGTATTGATGTAATGGAGTTAATATTAATGAGTATTACCATCAATAAATTGTCTTTTTGCTTAGCAAAAAAAAGCAAATATTTTCTATTATTAAAATTATTAACGTTTCCAAAATAAAATTATACACACATTTTTTTATCTCCGCCATAAATTTTCAGCCATTTAACAATTTTGAAAACGGCAATAATTTTTTTTGATGAATTTATTAAACGAGTTTCCAAATTTTGTACCAGTTATCCTAGTTTACTGACTGTATAATTAAGTATAAACGTAAATAAATAATTTTTGTATATAAAACCATTGGCAAGTATAAAAGATCTAATAATATATTCTTGAAATCACGTTTCTCGTCCAAAGTTTTCAGTAAAAAACATCTCAGTACATTTTTATAATAAATTAATTCAACCATAAAATAAACGGAATAAATTTAAAATTTACAACGAACAAATGATTGGGTTGATATTGTTATATCAGGATAAAATAAAATATAACCAAATATAATTTTCGATTTATAACTACCTTCATGCCATCAATGCTAAAGGGAGTAATTAATTTCTACCACTTATAGTCCTGGATTTTGTCATTTGATTTGACGAATTATTATACTGTATATGCTCAAGAACATAAAAAAAACTAGATTTTATAACAAAACAAATTATGTTGAAATATTTGCATTATATTGAAAATATTGAAAACACATTAAATACTACTTTTATGGTTAAACAATTAAATAAAACGAATATAATTCGAGAAGAATATTGGTCCTACAGATACTGTATGTCGAGCCCATGAAATTTTCAAAATAAATTGTTCCAACTTCTTGGCATTGTTTACTGATTATAAAAGATTGGTTGCCGGCACTACACTCTAATGCTACGTAAATAATCAAGTGACAAACCACTGACAAAACCGTTAATCAAAGTCATACTTAACGTAAAGTAGGAGTGTAGAACTTTATTATAAACCTATAATGTGAAAAAGGACAAAATCGATACACTCTCAATTATATGATTTTGATTTCCTCCACCGATAAAAGAACTTTATTAACCAATAATACTTACTACCATCCTTAAGACAAAGCAAATCTTAAAAAATGAGTTAAACTACTTTAAAACTACGCGTCAAAATTCTATTTTGTTTGAATAGTAATTACAACAATGATTAAATATTCTTTTTTTTTTTTACCCACTTTAGGTGGTAATTAAATTTCAAAAAATTACACAATCATAGTTTATTTAAAATTATCACTAAATTAATTATTTTTTCAGTAATAATGATTATAAATAATTTTATTTGTTTTTCTAGCAGATAAATAATAAAATTTGCCATGTTCTTATTGAATGTAAAAAATCATAATAATTGGACCGGTCCTCAAATTAAAGACCGAAGACCGTCAAGACCGGTCTTGCTAGGACTGATCCAACCCTAATCTATAGGTATAGAAACTATAGAATCATCTTTTTCGTCTTCTATCACAGAAATTTTATTATTTATATGGTTATTAACCTCATCGTTTTCATCATCTATACTTTCTTCATATTCAACTGTGGTTATAAACAAGACGATTCCCTCTATAAGCTTGGGGGTTCGAAAAAACAAACCACTTTGTGATTCAAAAACATTCTTAAGAGGGTATTCGCCCATCTGTTAAGAAAAAAAAATTCTTAAAATTGATTCTTTATTTGTTCAATATTGAAGCAATAAACATTTACCTTGCTAATATCACCATTAACACGAACATATAGAACCAGATCTTTATCCGTAATATCGATATTTGATCTATATCGAGCAAGAAAGTAACATTATTTATACAGTCGAAATAATAAAATAATTTAAAAAATATTGATAACTTACATATAATGGACAATTCGAGGATTATTTTTTTTATAATCTTCTATACAACTACCATTCGTTTTACAAACATGTTTTTCACTGCCATTTTTTTTACAGTCATCATGGGTTTCACCATCATGTTCTTTATGGTCATCATCTTCGCTATCATGTTCTTCACGGCCATCGTGATTTTCGCTATTATATTGTTCTTTCCAAGATTCATTTCTAACCATAAATTCTATATGCTGTCCAATATCAGCCTCGAAATCAGTTTCATCTGTTCCATTAAGGAAATTAAATATAGTATATAGCTTTTTTCATAAATTTGGATAGTACATTTTCTTCAGACTTACCAATATAAAACTTAAGCGTTCTTTTATTTTCAGCAAAAATAGACATGTTTAATTTGATTCCATTATTAAGTGTTATTGGAACTAATACTCCTTCTCGTTTATCAGATATGCCTTTAAGGAGATGCTCGACCTTTTCGACTTTTTTCTCTTTATTGTTATCCTTGTTCTCGATTTTCTCATTCTCTTCTTTATTCTCGATTTTCTCGTTCTCTTCTTTATTCTCGATTTTCTCGTTCTCTTCTTTGATCTCGATTTTCTCGCTCTCTTCTTTGTTCCCGACTTTCTTTTTATTGTCTTCCTGGTTCTTGTTATCGTTTATCTCTAAAATTAATTTACTTTTATGATTAATACTTCGGATATTTTGTCTATATTGTTCAAGAATGCATTAGTAAACAATAAAACTAAAAAAATAATTTCAGTTGTGCAGCATTGATACATACATAAAGTAAGGGCCACGAAACCCTTTTCTATAATCAACTTTACAAGAATTCCCGTCAACCGTAAATTTTATGGTCTTTCCGTCAAACTCTTCAGCTTTGTCTAAAAGAAAATTACAATATATTATATATTAACTTTTCATTAAATTTAAAATTTAGTATATATATTTTTAAACTTACCAATATAAAACTTGAGTAATTTTTTATCTTCAGTAAATAGAGTCACATCCAATTCAAGCATTTCTGAAGGACTTAATCTAACAAATTTTCCTTCTTGTTCGGATACTACTTTTTCAAGGGGATGTTCCACATGTTTCTCGTTCCATCTAATTGACAACATTAATTGTTTGATATCACGAATATTTCGTCTATATTGATCAAGAAAGTAAAACATTAGCGAATAATGAAGGAACTAACAAAATTATTTATTGCAAATATTGATATCTTACATATAATAAGGACCACTCTTTTCATTTTTATCGTTGTGTTTATACTTAACATAGCAGTAACTTCTATCAACCATAAATGTTATGTACTTTCCGTTAAGATCTTTAGGTGCTTCAACTGAAGGAAAATTATAATTAACTAATACGGCAAATGGCTTTTTTTCGTAAAAATTAATAAAAATTATATCTTTTTTAGACTTACCAATATAAAACTTGAGCGTTCTTGCATTTCTGTTTATCAACTTTTTGATACGATATTGAATATATGTTGTTGAAGTAGCCAGAAAGTCTTTAGGTATTTCTTCTTCAGTAAAATAACTTACATTTCGTGTTAAAGATAGAAGTAGTATAAAAAAACAGAATTTAACAAAATAAAAATTGATTGGCCATTTTAACATAATTAAAAAAGTTTGCAATATAGTTGGTGTATAAAAATAAATTGCAATCAAAATATCAGGTATTCTTGGTGTAGGAGTATTACGATGTTTTCTAATACATGCAAGAAGACTGGAAATAAATAATATCATAACTAAGATTATGTAGGACTTTTTAAATAGATTCCAAACTTGATGAGTTGTAAAAAAATGAATTATCCAAATTATCAAAAAAACAAATACTGAGAAAAGTGAAACCCGAAAATAAAAATTCTTCAGAATAATGTTTTGCTAAACTGTGACCCACACAATAAGATAGACTATATAAAAATACTAATACAGCTACAAAACTTAAAAATATAGATATATAATCAATAAGATGACTCAACTCAAACTTATTAGTACCAAAAATAACGGCATTTGCAATTATTGGAATGACTATAACGAAATAAGATACTGTTAAAGCTAAGGAAGAAAGAATTGCTAAAGTCACAAATATTTTACATTGGTTCGCAAGATCTATAATTGTTAAGAACGCAACCCAGATTTTGAATAATATTTGAGTTATAATAAAACCGGTGGTAGAAATTAATACTATACCAAGTAATATAATGAAAATTACACTAATTATATCAGAATCTTTACTAATTAGAGTAATATAAAGAATCCAAAATATTGGAATAGCTATGACAGGAAAACATACTAAGAAATAGAAGATTAAATTTGGAATTAGCATTTTATTAATCATTTTTTTTTTCCATTTCATCCAATGTATTATGATCATCGCGGTTGCGGCACAAATTATGTGCAAACCCATGTTTGCAAGCGCAAATCCTTTTACAATTTTCAAATCATCGTAAACGAAGGAAACTATTAACGGAAGCACCCAAGTTACTGTGTTGTATAATAGATCGTCCAATATCGGCAAGAAGTTCTTTTTTGTAGAAGAATTTTTTACATTGAACAAAATAACGAAAAAGATGGGAAAAGCGCATTGAGAATTCCATCATATACATCTTGACGAGATTGATAGTTTTTATATAAAAATTTTGTAAATTCTCAAAAATTTTTTGTTTCAAAGTTTCACACAGTAAGTCATCACCATGCATAAAAAAACAGGCCAAAAAGCTTTTTTAAATCAAATCATATTAACTATAACTGGTAACTGTACGACAAATTCGCTGATTCTATTTTATAAGTTGTGTGATCTTTCTTTTTTGGGTAGAGTCAATAGAGCAAAAATTATGGTCCCCTGAAAATAGATAATTGTTTTTTTATGACACGTTTTTTTTTTTAATGATGGTATTGCTAAATGTCACGGAAGGTGATGATCACCGCACCAGCATTAGAATGGAATTTTGGGCAAAGTTTCATTCCATTTTTTAATTCTGCCCGAAATTCCACCCTGATGCTGGTGCGGTGACAATCACCTGCAGTGATATTTAGCAATTTTCTATAAATATAATTAGTTTCGCCCAATTTGATCTACAAAGTATTTTCAAATTAGAATTTCGGAGGTTTCAGAAGTTTTGGACTAATAGGAAGTTAACTGGGCCGAAACATTTCGGATTTTAAAAAATAGTTTCGCCCGCAACATTACCACAAGTATCGTCGATTGTTAATAATATACCTTCGCTTGCTGATTTAGTTGAAAATCAAATGATTGTGGCTTTTGATAAATCATTATTTAATGACCAAAATTACTAATCATGCATTTCTGAGAAGAAAATTTTTTCCTCAATAAAAACTCTTTTAATTTTTTTTTTTTTTAGGATATTATTCGATCAAATGCTCCTTCTATTGAAATTAATCTTGTAATATACGACTTCAACTAAGACAATTTTAATTTGGAAAATTATTTATTAATGTATATATTAGTCACTAGGAAATGATTATTAATTCAATTGTTGTATAATGTGATCTGAATAACCACATGATCTACACGTGTCCCTGATGTGCACCTTGGAAGATTCCAATCAATTTTTTATTTTATTGAAAGCATAAATTACATCACTGCCTATAAGGAAATGTGATTATTTTCCGTTGTAATTTTTAATTCTCTGATATGACATAAAAATCTAATATTTTGGATTGACCATTCTGTACTTTTACATTGGTTTATTGGTTTTATTAGTTGAATATCTGAGGCGAATTTTTCATAATGATTTTAAAATGATTATGTGGACTCCTTAAAAATTACACCATTTGCTATATATAGAAATAATCTACGTTGCTTGCGTATGATTCATATACTGTAACAGTGTAACTGATATTACCCTATAAAGATGGTTATCGCTTTTGATTACAATATGAGTCATTTTTAAATCTGTATGAAATTTATTCATAATATACAAATATTACATCAAAATTTAGAATAAATACCTTTGATTTTCCAATATTTCTGATTTCTCTCACACTCTTTTAGAGGTTGTTTNGCAATTCTTTTCTTCTATAAGAGTCTTGGAAATTGAATTGTCTTTAGAGAAAATGATGAAGCAAATGTTTCATAATATAAATGTTTGTGTAGTTTTCTCTTAGCCTGAAACTGTCCGATGGTTTTCTACTTTGGCCCATAACAAGTAGAGGGTAGAGCTGTGCGCCTTATGTATAGCATTTCCTTTAACACCAACTGGTGTTATCTGTAAAATTCGCCTGGTTCTTACTGGGGATTGTATTACCTATATTATTTGAAAATTAGAATAGTTACTGGAAAAGTAGATAGTAACTGGACTCGTAGGATAGTAACTGGACAAGTAGGATAGTATCTGGACAAATAGGATAGTATCTGGATAAGTAGGATAGTATCTGGACAAATAATTAGATAATTGATATTCTTTTTTTATTATTAATATATCACTTTATTAATTCTCTAGACAATTGGATATATAAGGATGAGATGGATCTTTTTAAAATTGACCTGTTGTAAATTAAAACCTGGTTTCTTGTGAATCAATTCACTGTAGATATTTAATAGAAGTTCACTTCACTAAATATCTAAAGTGAGTTAAACATTTTTTGAGTTGCGAATGGTGTTGACGTCCTCGTCGTGCAACTTGGGTGTTAATATTAATTAATACTCATTAATATTAATAGCAAACAAACACCAACTTTTACTTTATTTAGTTAGTTATAAAAATTAAAATTCTGCATTATCTTCAAAATTTAATGGAATCACTAAAATCAAACAAAATAAACACATTTTATTCTAAATAAATTTAATCTAGTTATTTATTAAAATAATTTATTAATTTAGGTTTTATTATAATTTAGTTGGATAAGCACACTCAATACAAAATACAAGTAAATTTTAAGTTTTTCTTTTACTGTAATTGACCTGAAAATTTTTTTCCTAGTTTGTCACATACCCTTGGCGAAGATGAAAAATTATTTATCATCAAGTGGATTAAAAATAATAAAAGTCTATATAGTAAAATTTATTGAAAAAGATTAGCTTCTACAATTGAAGAAAGATTAGGATGTCAGTAGAACTTTACTAACATTCCTTTTTTTTTTTTTTGTACGCATCAAAATATAAAAATTGGTGGCCTAGTACACTATTGATAATAACAGAGACCATTTCATGTAATGAAATCCAAATCTTTTTTTTTCGAATATATTGTTAATAAGTTATATGCTAAGATCATTCATTTAAAGGGATTCATATTTGCTTTTATAATGTTCAGTTTGTGTTTTTATGATAAATAAAATTATTATCGTATCAACAATAATAATTCTATCATTCGTCTATATTTTCTAAGCTTATATGAATTATTTTTGTAATCATATGTATAAACTTGGGGTTAGAATTCCCGAATAATAATACTGCGCACTTATTTTAATTTTTTAGCCAATCAGATTAAGAGATAAAGATTATAGACGAAATTACGATGGGAGTTATGAATAAAACAATTATAAATATAGGGAAGAATAGAGAGCGAAAGCAATAATTGAAAAATATTTAAAAGATTTTATTAAAATATAAAATTAAGTATATGGTATTAAAGATGGAGGGGATACAAGAAATAGAAAAGATGAAAGTGAGATCAAAGGAATAAAGTAACAAGATTAAAAATACAAAATAACAAAACAAAAGTGAAATAAAAGATGATATACTAAATGGATAAATAGTGAAAGACTTGGAATATATTATTATATAGTGCTTTTATACCGTCTAATAAAAGGCTTTTATTTATTATTTAATTATTATACAGCTTTTACTCGTATAGCTTTATATANTGTAAAGCCTTTGTATATNNAATATAATAATTATAAATGTTTCTATACTATGTTCCTATTTTTCTAGTTCTATAATTCTAAATCATATATATATGTTTTCGTCCATATATTAATAACCTTCTCTTGATGACCTATTAACCTATCTATGTATCTATTAGCTATTATGTTTGACATTATTTTTTTATTATTTTTTGCTATATTATTTTGCGCTAATTTAATTAACTTGTCTTCCTCATCAATTGTATCTATTG
>QKYT01000036.1:144246-156543 GCA_003550305.1 Glomus cerebriforme | reverse complement strand
TCCAATATGCGTTAAATCTTTTTGTTACAATCTTCGATCCCCATGTTTCAACTTTAATTTCTCCTAACATTTCTTCTTCAGATTCTTTTGTTTTATTGATATAATTTGCTTTTGCTCTTAGTTCATCTATTTGTAAATTTATATCAAAATCCTCCATTAGNTCCATAATTTTATTTATATAATTTTGATTATTTATATTCCATATCTGTCGTTCTTTCGTATAAATTACTTTTTTTAATATTTGATTAATATCACATTTTTTAGTATATACCGTCTAATAAAAGGCATCTTTATAGAGTAGGCATTTGATAATAAAGTAAAAAATATTTTTTTCATTGTTGAATTAAAGAAAAAAAAGTCCGACAAAGAATCATTTTTAAATTAGTCATAATTTATATATTTGCTGCGTATTTTGTGTGATTATAAAATGGAATAATAAGAAGCCGATAAGATAGTTAAATTTCACGATTATCACTCTTTACTGTATCTTTTATTATATAAAAACTCCTTTAGATATGGAACATAACGAATATTAGAGTAAAATTTGTGGAGATCTTAAACCACTTATTTCAAATACTGATCATAATTCTCTAGGAGTACAAGTTTTAGTTGATAGTACAAAAAAATTGTAAAAACAATACTAAATTAGGAATTGATTTTTCTTATCTTCTCATTGATATTTTCTTTCTATTATTTAGATTTATTAGTAATAATTATAATAATTACTTTTAAAATCAAAAAATTTTATTAATAGTTTTTTTATGAATAAAGAAAGATTTTATTAAAATGACAAGAATAAAGAAATAAATAATTTTTTTAATTTATTAAATATTATGATATCTGATACATTTCATTTATAAAATTCTTTAAATTATCTGCCTAATCTATTTCTACTTAATAAAAATTAAATAAATTTTGTAGTTCTTAAATAGCGATTTATGGTTGACTAAAAATACTATATAATACTAAATCTATTTATTAAGGTGTTCGATACTATTCTAAGCTTTAAAATGCTTCTTGACAGAAATATTACATTTAAACAATTTATTACATGACATTATTCTTTGGATAATTATATTATTATTTTCGTATCCAAATGTAATCTATTTTTTTGGATTAAAATGTTTGTCATAACCTATGTGTTCTTTAACCCTCCTATATATTGATTGATGATATTCCTTGCTTGTTCAACTTTTTAAATAAATTAATCAAAGAATAAAAGGAATTTAAACTTTGCTCCGTTTTATAAAAATTCATCTTTTCACATTAATTTCATCTTCATTCTTATGAGTATTCATCGTAAACTCCTCCATCATCTTGTATCAATATTGATATTGATACTACAATTCATTCCAATTAATCCTACTGATCTTTAATCCTCTTCTATTCAATGGATCTTTTTTTAACAATCTGATTTAAAACGTTCTTATTGTTGTTCAGTAATTTTTCACCATATAAATCAATAACACGAGCTAATATTCCATCTTTTTTTCACTTCTCTTCATTTTATTGTCTGAAGTGGCACAAGGTCCTTTGTCCATTTACGTGATCCACTAGTTGGTTTATTCCATTGTTTGAAATAATTTACTGCTGTATGATTTGTATTTAATTCCATTGTGATTCTTTGTCAATTGTAATTATTATAACGTGCAATATATTGTATCTTCTTATTTCTGCAGTATATATTCTTTGGGTATCCCAGGAAATATTAAAGAGTCTATTTTTTAATTAGAGAGTGATGAGAACTTTACTTTTGTTATCTATTATATTAATACCTAATTTAAATGTACAAATTCAAAAAGGAAATTCTAATCTAAACCAAACCAGCCAGTTGACCGGTCTTTCCTTGCCTGATACGAGTAAGACTCTATATACAGTATAAGGAAGTTAAAAGGGAGTTTAAAGGAAGTGGTTTTAAAAAGAAACTAAACCGGTCAGTTAGGAGATACTCAACTATCTGACCTTCCTTGCCTGATACGAGGAAGACCTCTATATACAGTATAAGGAAGTTAAGAGGATTTAAAGGGGATGGTTTTATTTTAGAGAGAACATTAAATTAGGATATTAATATAATTAGAGATACATGTTAAAAAATATGGAATATTGAAAAAAAGGCTATATTTATATATTTAGGAATATTAATAATATAAAAATGAGTCAAAATTAATAATAATACAATAATAAATTAAACATGATGGATCACATCATGTAAATTTAACATTTATGGAAATTTTATATTTTTTTAAATAAATTGTCCATAGTTTATATTTTTATATGTTACACAAAAATTCAATAATCAATATGATCTTTTTTTTATTTGTTCACATGAAAAATTTTCATTACAAAATCTCGTCACTTAATAATAACTCCAAAAACTTGAAAAACCTGAGAGTAAATATTTACTCCTTTGTAGAAAGAATGGAATTAAAAAAAAAATAGGATCTAGAACATAAAAGTTTAAAATTCGAATTTGCTCCTATTTGATGATAGCATCATAATTTATTTAAGTATTTAGTATTTTGATAACTTTTATAGTAAATTCATTAAAAAATTTAATTTTTTGATATTAAATATTTTAGACATAAAGAGTTAAAATAAAAGTATGGATGGGCGTAATAGAGTAAAGATAAATATATATGATTACAGTATTGTTATACAACTATACAACATAAAAGAAATTCGCAAATGATATATGATCATTTGTAGTACCTTTATTGCTGCGGCTATATGTCGTTATTAGTATAGTAATAATACCTTTCCAAAAGAGAAATACCGAAGAAATAAAATTAACAAATGTACTATTAGGATTAAAGAGAAAGAAATTGTAAATATGGTACTATAGATATTTGATATTTCAACAGAAGTGATCTTAAAATTGTATTTTAACCCGGAGTGAAGGTAATTGCTAGTGGTCCAAATGAGCCATAAATTGTAAGAAAAACTGTGACTTGATGAAGGCAGGACTGTTGTGTGTGACAGTGAAGTTCTTAGGTTGAATGAATTGTCAGCCGTCGAGTTTGAGTGTTTGTTTTTGAAGAATTTTTTCTTGCGTCGTTTTGTGATGTTGAGATTTAGTTTCCATGTTTTAAAATTATTACAATGTGTAAGCCAAGTCGAGTGTTTAATATCATTCGTAAAATGATAGAAAAAATATAAGAAAAGTGACGTTGAAGTTTTGGTCAATGTATAGCATTTTTTGAATAGGTTTGATGATGTGATAACATATGAGAATGAATTCGGGTATATTTTCTAATGGAGTATTTATACCATGTTTAAAGAGTTGAATTTGGTCCACTAAATTCGTGATCGTGTCTAATTTGAGTAAGCGGTCACTTGTATTGACCAAGTATTGGATTAATTTTCATTTGGTTACGTTAAGAATCATGTTAACTTGGTTAGAGAATGCTTTGCATGTGTATACGTGGATGTTCGTTCGATATCTTAGCAGAGGAACAGTTGGGACATGTAAGAATTGAATCTGGGTAAAAAGTTGGATAGTCGCGGTATAAAATGTCGCCTGTTGGGAACGAATGGTTGAAGCTTTTGATTTTGTTGTTGACCTGTTTGGCCAAATCGTCTGCCATATTATTGTATGGGTTGGAGTGTCCTTTAAACAATCTCAGTGTTTCCTTAAATAAAGTAAAAGAAATGGTTTGGTTGATTAGTGACCATATATGATAGTTATTGATTTTTAGTTTTTTTCTGTAAGACGTTAGTGGGCCGTGTATTGATGATATGTTGTAATGCAATTAGCTGAGTCCGTAAAAATAATGACTTTACTGTTTGGGGGGACTGACAGTAGCGTTGATACGATAGCGAGGGTAGGTATTGATATCTGTCTTTAAATTTGTTGTTAGCTTTAAATTTTCTGTTTTAATCCAGCCAAATCTCGATGCACAATTTTGAGAAGTGAGGTTGAAGAAGGAAAAATTTTTAAATTTCGAAAAGCAAAAGGCTATGTTAATAAGATTGTTAATTGTGGCATGATCACCGACTAGAGAATTTTATATATTCTTGGGTGGGTTTGAATTCTATAGGGAAACTGATCTAGAAAATTAGGATTACTATTATTGGTAGGAGGATGGGGGAGAAATTATAAAAATAAATATTATATACTATTACGCGTAAACTATGTATGGGTTCTGTCGTGAGACGAAATTTTTTATGAGGAGGGTTAAGGGTATTTAAGCTATTCTTTTCAGATAATACTGTTATCTTATGTAAATGAGATGTTATAGCTGAAATACAGCATTTTGGTCATAAATCGTTTTGATAGGGTTGATGTAAGTTACATCCTTCACAAGGTACGATTATAGGTGTAGTTCTGCGTGGAATTAAATTGACAGGATTGTTGTTATCATGCTTGTATATCCAGTGTTCCATGTATGTTATGGAGTTCGATCCGTATACGTATACTTGTTCGATGGTTCGTCCAAAAATAAAAATTATTGGAGTCGGGATTCCATTATGGTACATTCCTTTCTTGGTCTGTGCTTGATTAATTTTCTTGTTTAGGGGGGTTTGTATAAGTAATTTCGGGTCAGCCACAATTAAGGGATCTAGCAGTCGATTGTAGGGAGCTTTAGTCTTTGCTAAAATTAATTTGTTGAACCAGTTGGGACACGGGCCTGTGATGTTGTTTTCTTTTTGTATCTTCGTTTGATAAAATTTTCACATTTCCCTATTAAAAAAAAAAGTTAATTTCATGTATGATAAATACTAGTCAATTTATAGTCGAATTCCTTGACGGACTACACTTGTGGTATCGACATATGTTTAGCACATAATATGATTTAGACCTATGGAATACCTCATATTTTAAACGATTCCAAATGTTAACGATCCATATGTTTACTCGGATAAAAAGTAATTTTTTATCCTCACAAGTATCGTAACTTTCACCATCACATCCATCAACAATCATAAATTAAGTTAAGTAAACTAACCTTTCCTATAACACAAGATTGTGTTTTTCGTAAAAAATCTTTTTTTTTTTATTTGTAGAAATTTGTGGCACCATTATTTGTTAATAATATTAAACATTATTATAATAAACAATAAAAAAACATAAAACACATAATACAATTTTAGAAATTTTTAAGAATTTTTTAATTGGTTCTTTCAAATAAACAAAAAACAGTTTATTTGCGAAATTTAGTAAACAAAAAAAAATAAATAAATCTTTTCATATTTAATTACATGTTATTTAAAAATATAAACTATACAGTATATTATAAATATCTTCTATGTATTATGTATTAATTATATTCCTTGTTTAACTTTTTAATTAAATTAATCAAAAAAAAAAGATAATTTAATTTTGACCTGTCTCGTGAAAATAATGTCATTTTTTCAATTTTTTCATTCTCATTCTTATTAAAAGGAATGTTCATTGTGGATTTCCTTCATCATCTATATCAACATTGATTATTGTCCCATCATTCATTCCAATTAACCCTACATAATCCTCGCTCTTTTACAAGGGATCCTTTTTTAACAATAGGATTTAAAACTTAAAACATTCTTAAACCATCCATCCAACATTCATAACATTGAATAATAGTTAAAATTCCTGAATATTTACTCAGTTTCAAAAATTGTCAATATTTTAGAACTTCATCCTCCTCTGTCTTCCATCTATTATATCATACAGCTGGATTCATTGTCTTTGTCCAAATGAAGGTATTGCTGTTTCAGGATGATTCTCAAGACAATTTCGCAATTTTTTCATCATATAAATTTTTATTTTTATTTTTATTTTTAATGGATACAGCAAAAGTACAGGAAGAACAAGCTACTGTTTTTGGCAAAACTGGTTACACCTGATGACTACTCTATACTTATATCTAGCCTAAGCCTGACAGCTGCTACACCTAGAAGGTTATTAGCAATAAGCTACTGTAAGTAAATGCGGATGGGAGGAAGTAAAAAAAGTTAGACTAGGATTTTATAGAAAGAGAAACTACGGAATCTACATGGAAGGACAAATCAGGTTGCTCAACCCGCCAAAATGTGAAGAGGCCTGATCAGATCAAAGACTGTTCTAATTCGCCTTGCTACTACCATGAGATTTGGAACCTTTTTTCTTTGACTTCTTTTTATCTTGTTTACTAAGGAGCGTGACAAGAGTTGCCAGGATCTCCGCTATAGATCCTGTTGAAGACGATGAGCTAGACCGAGTCTTAGGCTTGTTCTTCTTGGTGCTGTCTTTGGAGGAGTGCTTGGATTTCTTAGAAGTATCTTTGGAACCACGTGACTTTTCATCAGGTGACTTATTACGTCTGAATGTGTCATGTGACCAGTTAAAAGATTTGTTCAAGATAATGAAAGGCTGCCGAAGCGCTTTAATTAAATCGTCATGGTGGCCAAAATAGCCAATTAATTTAGAACCTTTGGGTGTCTTCACCAGTTTGATGGCCTCCCAATTGAATGACTCTTTAAATTCCTGATTGTTGAAAATATCGAGTTCTTTGCAGGTGGAAGGTAAGTCCTTAATAACGGCTTGTTGGGATAGTCATTGCTGTCATTGTGCAAGAGACCAATCACCAGGAAACCAATGGACAGGGATATCGCCTAGTTGTATTTGCCAGAAAAGTTTATCAAATTTCTCCAGATAGGAAGTACGGAGACAAATGGTCGCCCGGACATATCGATATTTGCCTTTAGCTGTTACTGACGCTTTAATGAGAGATCCTAAGTGTTTGTTAATTTCCTCAGTTATTTTTTCTGCATCCCAGTTGCCTGGAATGTCGTATAACATTATGTCATGAACGTTATTCTTGAGATTAGGCGGTATGGTGTATCCTGTGACGATATGAGAAGTTAACTCTTTGTTCTTTTTCTTGTTGGGCTGTTTTTCTTTATTGTTAGAAGCAGGTGGTGGAGTAACTGGTTTAGGCAATTCATCATCAGGGTTGTCTAAATTCATCAGTTCCTGCAGCTGATCCGGTTGTGGCTGTATAGGTAGATCATCTGGGATGGTGATCGGCTTCAGTATCGAACTATCATTGGTATTTTTTGTTGATGTCGATCCAGACGAAATTTTCTTATTGGAATTCTCTATAGTAATTGGTATTTGTGATGAAGGGCAAACATGATTGGACCTGGCCGCAGTTCGTTCTGATATTATCAAGTCTTTATTTTGAGACTCCTCGTATATGGCTTCAAGACGGCGGACTACTTTATTCATACTATCTTCATAGAAAGCACTTACTACTCCGCCCACCAGGTACAGTATATTTCTACTTATAGCGGTGTGGTCGGAGACCCCTTTGACAAGACGAGCGGTGTTGTTTACTGTGTTTCCTTGTTTCATATCTACCCAAAGGTTGTGTTTTTTAAGGAAAGCTTCTTGGGCACCCCACTCTGCGTGACAGAAATTTTTTGCCTCCATCGAAGCAATATATTCATTATAAAATAAGTCTGTGTGTTGTGAAATAGTTGCTCCCATTTTGTTTTCAAAATAAAATTTACTGCAGTTTCTTAATAAATTGAAAATAAGGAGAAAGGGTTTTTCCCATCATATAAATCAACAGCACGAGCTAATATTTAATCTTTATTCATTCATTCACGTGATCCATTAGTTTGTTGATTCCATTTTTGAAATAATTCACTACTGTATGATTTGTATTTGATTCCACTATGATTCTTTGTCATTTGTAATTATTATGATGTGCAATATATTATATCTTCTTATTTCTGCAGCCCATTTAATTATATATTCTTTGAGGATCTTATAATAGTACCAATTACATCCATAAAGAAATATTAAGGGTACATTTTTTAATGTGAAAAACCTTTACTTCTGTTAGCTATTTAAATACAAGTTTAAAGGGGAATTCTAGTCTAAACCAAACTGGTAATTAGGAGATACTCAACTATTTGACCAGTCTTTCCTTGCCTGATAGAGGAAGACCTCATATACAGTGTAAGGAAGCTAAGAGAGAGAGTTTAAAGGTGGTATTTAAAAAAGAACAAACCAGCCAGTTAGGAGATATTTGACTAACTGACTGGCTTTTCCTTGCCTGATATGAGAAAGACCTCAATATACAGTATAAGGAAAAGGAAATGAAGAGAGCTTAAAGGGGATAGGTTTATTATAAAGAGAAGGATATTAATATAATTAGAGATACATGTTAAAAAAAATGGAATATCGAAAAAAATGTTATATTAGAATATTAATAACAAATTAAACACGATAGGTGTTATGCAAAAATTCAATAATCAATGATTAATTACATGATCTTTTTATTTGTTCACGTGAAACTTTCTATATTTGCTAATAACTCGTGTTTGTCTCATAGTATTCAAAATACTCCATTAATGAATTAAGAAAAAAGACTGTATTTCAAAATTTAATCTGATGTCAACATGCTAGTATTATTCACGAACGCCAAACTATTTTTGGTTCTGTGAACTATGACTCATAATAACTAAAGCTCAATTTTCTTTATATATAACCCAATTCCCAAAAAAAATGTTTTTTTTTACATAAACAAAAATTCAATCTTTCGTTAATTTTAACAAAGATTTATCTCTTTTCTAACTTTATAGTTCCTTGCCTCTCTGTTAACAGAATCAAATCATTAATAAAATTATAATTTTTTTTTTAAGAAAAACATTACCTACTACTGCAACTATTGTAGAACTTGCCAACCTATTTCTATTCGACCATACTTGCAAATCTTGGCAAGTAAATGACTTCCTTCAGTATTCTAGTATTTACTATATCAGGCATGGTGAAATCATGTTTAGGTATTTCTCATTACAGTATGTAAATAAATTTTCTTTAAATAAATTATTTTATTTCAATTCTGTAAATCAATAATCAATTATTTTTGAAAATTTTAGCTATTAGAATATAGTTCTTTGAAAAAATATTTAAATCAGAAACTGAGAGGAATCTCTATGCACATTAATGAATAATAATTTTAAATCTTAATTTTCAATTTTAGAATGAAGATTATAATAATACTGAAAGAATTAGTTTATGAATATATATCATTAATAAAAGGAAGACCAAAGGATGCAATATCATCACTCTCATAAAATCTATCTTAAGTATCTGTATGGAATATTGTTGAAAAGGTTAGTGTTTTGGTCAACCTGTGTAGCAAACTAAAAGGAACTAGAGAAAGCAATATCAGAATCATTTGCAAGATTCTCATAATTGTCTCTTAGGGCCTCATGCACTTTAGGCCTTAGGGTGTTATCTTGAGGTGTGAGATAATTCATGAGACTTGAAATGATNTAAGGCCTTCTGATGCTTTTCTCTTATTCCAAGAAAGAAAATCTGACTGGTTTGGAGGAGAACTAGTCTATGTACCTTTTTTCTTTCAATATTTGCTAATCAAAGACCTCTCTATTTTTAGATCTTATTTTAGACAACATTATATGAATATGAAGAGACAACACTACTGCTCCATGAAAACTTTAAACATCTCAATGGAATATTGTTGAAAAGGTTAGTGTTTTGGTCAACCTGTGTAGCAAACTAAAAGGAACTAAAGAAAGCAATATCAGAATCATTTGCAAGATTCTTATGATTGTCTCTTAGGGCCTCATGCACTTTAGGCCTTAGGGTGTTATCTTGAGGTGTGAGATAATTCATGAGACTTGAAATGATGTAAGGCCTTCTGATGCTTTTCTCTTATTCCAAGAAAGAAAATCTGACTAGTTCGGAGGAGAAATAGTCTATGTACCTTTTTTCTTTCAATATTTGCTAATCAAAGACCTCTCTATTTTTAGATCTTATTTAAACAAATTATATGAATATGAAGCAGACAACACTATTGCCCATGAAAATCTTAAGTATCCGAACACCTCAATGGAATATTGTTGAAAAGGTTAGTGTTTTGGTCAACCTGTGTAGCAAACTAAAAGGAGCTAGAGAAAGGAGATGGGACAGATCAGGTGAATCTAGGCCTGGTTTTCTCTTATTTCAAGAAAGAAAATCTGACTAGTTTGGAGAAGAACTAGTCTATGTACCTTTTTTCTTTCTACTATTTGCTAATCAAAGACCTTTCTATTTTTAGGTTTTAGACAATATTATATAAATATGAAGTAGACAATACTACCACTTTTGAAAACTTTGAGTGTCTAAGTTTCTCTGTGGATTATTGTGAAAAGGCTAGTGTTTTAATATAAAATAGAAGAAAAATTTATATATAAGTCATAGGAAATTTGAAAATTTTATAATAGCTTTATGCAAAGGTTTTTACTAAAATAAATAAATAAACTTAACATATGATCTCAAAATCTACTTGAAAAATAAGCAAACCAATTTTATAACTGATACATTTAATTTATATAGATAATTTAATTTATTTGCAATTTGAAATATTAATTTTTTCTTAACATTCTTTAATTATTTCAAAGATCATCACATTAGACAATTTTTCAATACCTATTACTTTACTGCAAATATAAATATAAACAAATTTTTTTAGCATGAATAATGTGATCATATGATAAAATGCAAATTATTTTATGATGTAAGCAAAAAATTTTAATATATATTGAATTATTATCTATAAAAAAAAAAGTAACTCAAGGTATAAAAGCATAAAAATGCTAGAAAGACTAAACCATATTTAGAACATACAATAACCATAAACTGAAACTCTTGGTTAGTATAATTATCAGGTTAAGATTGATAAAATTAAACTATTTACAAATAAGGTTAAACAACATATTATGAGTTTTTCAGCATTCTTTTCGTTATGTTAATTAATTATATTAAATAATTATTTTAAATTATTATATTCATAAATTTTAAAACCTGTTACAAAAAGGTTAAAAATAAAGAATATTTATGTATTAATAAGAAAATAATAAAGAATACTAGGCAAAAATTACTTCTAAAACTAATTTTTTCAAAATTAAAAAAAAACAGAATTTGTAGTATTTTCAAATTTGGAGAATATAAAATATTATATATCTTTATTGAGATACAATGTATTAAAAATTAGATTATTTATTATATTGCATATTCATTCTTTTTTTTTCCTTTTTTTAAAAAAAAAAAAAATATTTATGAAATTTATTGTGATAAATCAATATGTTATTGAAAAAATCCAAATAAACAATATACAGTTGTCTAATTATCATTATATTAAATATTACTGTTGTAGTATGAATCAATTTATAACATATAAAAATTGTGCATGTAATGTTATAAAATATCACATTACATTGTTTACAGCAGATATTACTATGTAGGACTATTGCCATTGCAGTATATTGTTCATTAGGCTGATCAATATTAAAAAAAAATCATTCAGAAAAATTTTTAAAGATATATTGTATTGTGCATTTCAGCCCTATAAAAAAAGACTGTCCGGAAAATGTCTACAAAAACGTCCAGAAAATTGTCTAGTTAAATAATGGACAAATTCCGGACACAAGGTGTCCAGAATTTGTTCTGAAAATGATACTTTTTCGGGACATCCTGAATGTGTCCGAAATTTGTCATTGTCCAGAATTTGTCCGGTATTTGTCCCAAATTTTAGCTAATCCATTTTTAATGGTAAAAATAGACGTTTCCAGGACATTTCAGGACAATTTAAGGACGTTTTCGGGATATTGTCCGGAAAACATCTAGAAATTAACATTATTTATTACTACAGTTAATTTCAGCCAAATTTACAGTCTAATTCCAGCAGAATTTACAGAATTTATAGACTAATTTCAGCCAAATATATCAGTCAAATTTACATATTAAAATATTTATAATCTAACTTCGCCCAAGCTCATAATAATATAGTTTTTATTAAATAAATAAGATACAAAAAAATACATTAATAAAATATAAAAATACAAAAAGAAATAAAGAATATTAATAATGTTTAAAATATAAAAAAATAATAAAGTGATATAATTATTACAAATGTAAAAGAAATAAAGTGATATTAGTATTTATATTAGTAATAATAAAATACAAAAGAAATAAAAGTGATATTAGTATTAAGATTAGTAATAATAAAATGTAAAAGAAATGAAGTTATTAGTATCGGTTAGTAATATTTAAAAGAAATAAAGGTGAGATATTATTTAGTATTGATAAATAATATTTTTAAAAATGTCAAAAATAATAAAAGAAATGTTTGTGTTAGTATCAGTAATATTTAAATGCAAAAGAGATAACAGAAATTGGCGTTAGTAATATTTAAATAATGAGAGAGATACTTATTAGTATTAGTAATATTAAAGATATTAACATTTAATAGTAATTTTAGGGCATGAAAAAAATAATTTCTTTTATAAATTGGTGTTGAAAAAGAGTTTGTAAAAAAAAGA
>QKYT01000036.1:121264-135518 GCA_003550305.1 Glomus cerebriforme | reverse complement strand
AATTTTACGATTAAAATTTTTTTTAAAAGATTCCTCCTCATTGTTCTCCGGTTGAAATTCTCGGTGATAAAAAGTTTCATTTAAATCGTATTGCACAATTAACTAGTTCGCTTATTAGTTTTAATAAGGATAAATCTGTAAGCATGTTTTTCATTACTTGTAAATACAAGGTTGATTGGTTTATAAATATATATATTTTTTTAATTAAACTTAGCGAATCGAAATGTGGGGAAAATCTGAAGATCTCGAAGAAGCTGTCAAACAATGGGATGCCCTTGTTGATGATTTGTTAGTACGAAAAAAACGTAAAAAAAGAGATGGTTGGGAAAAACCTGAAAAAGCTCCCCTTAACAAGAAACAAGAAGCAAAGATGAAACGTAGAAAAGAACGGGAAGCTGAACAAAATAAATACAAAATAATTCCTGAAGGAAATTTCCCTTATAATGGTCATTTTATTATTCCTGATACCACAATCGATATTGAGAGATTTATCGGAGTAGGTGGAGTGACTTTGGATTCGATACGTACCAATAACAAATGTTATATATGGCATGAACCAAAACATTCCGTAAGTATATATCACACTTAATAATAATTCAGGTTTTCTAATTTATTCACTTCTATTTTACTGATTTTTCCTAGTTAATGAAAATTGTTGGCGAAGACTGTGATTCCGTTAAAGATGCAACTTTGCAAGTCAAATATTTGTTTACTAAAGTATTTGCGGTATGAACATGTTTCTAAATCGTAAATTTAATATATCCAATTCATTTAATTAAAATTATAGTTTTTTCTTTTAGTTTAAAGATGTTCCTGATTTAGGTTGGGTACATCATATGATAGATCCACCAAGTAAACCTCATAAGATTAGGATAGCGGACCCTCCATCTTGGTTCTATCCACCATATGACGAATCAGATTTTAAACTTCTCGAACCAGTTTTCGAAGGTGATAAGATTCCAATTGTCGGTAAAGATGATTCTTCAAAGGAACTAAAGCAATCTTTTAATTTGGATGTAATACAAAAGTAAGCTTCATGATAATACTTTGATTTTTATAAGATAATGAATATTAATTTCGATAAATATTAGGATTCGTGAGTCAAATTTAATAAAAATCAAAGAAGCTCTTCTTAAATCTCTTGAAAGCATTCATTTACTTGATGAAGAAATCAAAATGCGTATTAGGTACAATCTATTTAAAATTATTATTATTATTATTAATATAATTAAAGTTATAAGTTATTCAATATTCACATCATATTCAGGTTTGGTCATGTGTGTCTGACACGTTTTCCTCAACCCAAAGCTTCTAGTAATGACTCATCTAAACCGAAACCATTGTGGGCTATTGAAAGATTCAATGAAAAGGTTATGAAAAATCCTCGTATATTATCTAAATTTGCTACATGGTAAGAGATTATAAATTATTAAGTTACTAATTTACTTTTTGTATTTAAATTTTTTTTTTTTTTTTTTTTTTAGCCTTGCTATCGAAGATAGTCAACTTAATTTATTATTTGAAGATCTTGGTGATCCTCGTTCTGAAGATAGTCAAAGAATAAATGGTACACAACTCATAACTGATCAAAGCCGAGATAAATACAAACCAGAACCATTTAGAGAATTTAAAATTTACGCAAATCGTATAATTCCCAACGGTAATGGAACCAATGAATCCTACCCGTGTACGTTTGATATAGAATTTGAGAAATTCAGGTGCGATGAAAAGAAAGATGAAATAAAATATATTAAAAGTGAAAGAGAATATGATGGAAGAATCGGATTATGGAGTGCAGTTTTAGGTGAAAAAAACATATTGAACATCAGCATGGCATGTTTAGATAAGTTAGTAATATTATTTATAAAATATATATATATATATATTTCATTAAATAAATAAATAATAATTGTTTTTCTTTAAACAAATAGTGTTTATTCGTGGAAACTCACTCTCAAAACAGCAAGACGACTTTCTAATGACAAGTTTGGCGCTCAAGGAAATTTTATCTACAAATTAAGATTCTGGTAAATTTTTTTTGTAATATCGCAACAAATTAGTTTTTTTTTAAGGAATGTAATTAATTTATAAAATAATATTATAATAGCAAACAAGGTCGTTTGGTTTATTCAAATACTAAAGAAATAAACGTTGTTTCAGTGTGCGAAAAAACAAAATGGAAATATTGGTGGCATAAAGACTACATTGTTGAAATTACGAAATATGAATTTTGGGATTTATCAGAATTTACGAGTACTCCTCCGGGCATCGAAATTCCTTTGAGTCAAAGATTATCACCCACTGTTACTTATGGAGTTACCGTAAGCATCCTTATTTTTTTTTTTTTATTATATTATCATTCATTACTTTCCTCTAAAACTAAAATATTCTTATTCAATGTTATATATAGCTTTACAAAAAGTCTTGGGATGACAACTTTTCTCATAATTGTAACTTGGAACCTGGAGAAGTTCCTGTATGGTATCCTCATGATTTTATTGAAGGTGATGAAGAGGAAAAGGGTGATGTCAATGATTTACTGGATGATATTGGAAAATTCATAAGAGTACTTCAGGATAAATTAAAAACTCCAATGCCTACTGAACATCAATGATTGCAACAACAATTATGTATTATGTATTATGTATGTATAAATAATAGATAACGCAAAAAAAAAAAAAATTATTTAAATTCAAATCTCTTGCATCAAAATAAATTCTTATTTATATTCAACAAAATATTTTCACTAGCTAGTGTCTAGTGTGTATTTTAATATCAATGATATATTTATTTCCTTTATAATAAACTTATAAATTTATAACAACGTATAGACGGTACAGTATACATTAGTCAACAAATCTCCATCATATTTTCTTAATAAATTCGATTAAAGTTCCAATTATATACGAATTCGAAATCAAAGTTGTAAAATTTACTAATAAAGATTCAATGAATTATAAGAAAAAATATATAATTAACATAAGTTATAAAAAAAACAGTAGCTTTTTTTTTTTACCTGGAAGATTTTTGAAAATTGAATTTATACAAACAACTTATGTTGTGAAATTATGAGGTAACATTGCTAATTACCGAATCGAACTATTTGAATAATTCCTTTCTCAAAATTCATTTAAAAATATCATTCAATTAATTCCTTTACATTTAACGAAGCGTTCATATAAATCATTCCCTTATAAATCGTGACATCTAAAACAATGTCATTTCATAGATATTTAATATCTTATATTCCTGTATTGATCAAATATGGTTATATTTCTTAATAAGAATTCTGGGAAACATCAGAAACTTTGCACTCTTTTAGACTATCGGATACTTACTGGATACTTAGTTATTTCTTATTCTATATTCTTTTTCATAATTTCAAATAAAAGGCACATTTAATTCTCTTAATATTTTTACTTCTCAATATCAATATCCTGAACAATTACTAAATCTACTTATGGTATTAAAAATTTGGCTAATCAAAAAACAAAATTTAGTCGAAGTTTGCCATCTTTATCTATATATATATATATATACTAAAGTCATAAGTTCAAATATAAAAAGATTTTTTTTTTTTAATATTAGGGGTTAGTTAAATAGGCCCGAAGAGCCAAAATGGCGCGCCGAAGCACGTTAATATCAATTTTACTTAGCGTCTGCGAGAGGCGCAGACTTAATAGTGATAATCACATGACAAACCCCCTAAAAACATACTGTACGATTGCTTAGGGACAATAATTTCGTTCTCCTGTTAGTGGCAACTTATGTTTTTTTGATATCAATCAAATTTAATTCCATTCAATTTGAATATTCATAAATTTCTTTTGATGATGACATTCACTACACATTTAACATTCTAATTTTTAACAATTATAAAAATTAAAATTTTTTATTACAAAAAAGTTTTACTAATATTTTTTGTAGAAGATTATTAAATAATAAATATAAAATAAATACGTAGAATAAATTTAAATCCTAAAAAATTCAGTTTAATAAAATAATAATGGTCTCCTTTATACTAAAATTAATTTACATCATAATAATAAAACTTTTCTTATCAACCCGAAATAATACAATCGAAACATTCATCATTGCTGCTTTTACAAATAAAAAATAATTTTAATAATTTTAATTTTAGTAAAATGAAATAAAACAATTACAAATAAATTACCTGCTGTATTTCTTGAAGATATAAATCCTTCCTATTCTGAACAATTTACAGGTTCAGGTAAATTTAATAATGTGAGAAGACGACTTTTGTAAATTGCTTGAGTATTTGTTTTATAAAATTGGTTTTTGTTGTTGATTTTGTAATTGGACTAAAATTTTATGTTAATTCTTTAAGCTCATTAATTCGATTTCTATTTTATGTATTTCATCATAAACTTCTTCAATAGTTGAACGATTTTCTGGCCAACATTTTTGAACTAATTCTTTTAAAGACTCTGGATATTCATCTCTTATTTTTGGACGTTTACCATGACAAATATCCAATGCAAGATAATGATCATGTGGTTCATTAAATGGAGGAATTATAGAAATTATTTATTTATAATAAATACCAAATGAATAAAAATCTTTATGAATTAAATTAATATCATGAATATTCTCAAGTTTTAGAACTATACTCTATACTTAATATACAATTTTTGTTTCCAAGTAATTGAATTAAAATTCCGATCAAGATAACGTAAACTACTATTTTCTACAAATTCTAATACTAGTGCATAATTATGTATTAGGCTCTTTAGTAATCCCATAACAACTTACTTTACCCAAATGATAAGAAAATTTTATCTATAAATTTTTAATAATAAATAATTGAATAGAAAAGGTATAAATTCCATTAATATTTATTCATTTTACAAACCTCACTTATAAAATCTTCACTTATTTATTATTTGATGAATTATTGATCCATCTCTTTCCCAAATATTAGATGTTAGTTCTTCCGTAACTATTGTTGCTATTAGATTTTCTTTCCATTTATTAATTCTTCATCTATCTAAGTAGCTGAATATACTTTAGCAAAGTCTCCTTCAGCTATATATTTAATATCATTAAATCTATCATGCATATGGAACCATTCGAATATTTTATATAGGTTTCTAGCTGAAAGTTGACAATCTTGTATTAATTTGTCAATATCTTTATTTCCACTAGTCCACTTATCAAAATCTTGTTTTAAATTACAAGGAAAACACCCATTGTCATTCGTATTTGCTTGAAACCATTTTTTACACAATGAGATTTTTTTATTCTTCGTCAGTTTCATTCTTATAATAATCTCTAGAAATATAACCAATCGGTTCGATTTTTTGAACATATTTTTCACACAAAATAAGATTATAAAACTAAATTTTGCATTCTTTCGTTTATATTCAAATCATAATCTAAAAAACCTATTCTGATTTTGCCAATAAAAAAATACACCTTTCGTTTTTGATTATCTTTTTCAAAATTTCCATACTAATTATGTTGTAATATATAACAAACTTTAAATTTATTAAATATATTATTATAATGTGTCAAAAATAAATTTGTGTCTATTTTTCTTCGAATGATCGAATGCTGATCGAATGCTGCTTGTTTTTAATCAAATTTTTGTAGAAAAAACTTTATTAGAAATTATTATCCGAAATAATAAAGTTAATACGATTTTTATAATGAAAAAAATATTTACAAATAATTTCTAAATGTTGTCATTTAGCCAAAATTTTAACAAAATCCGTCAAAATTTTTGTTAAAAGGTAGAAATATATATTTATCTGACAAATTATGGATAAACATACAAAATTTTTAAATTCTTGCCGAATTTAGGCGGCGTACCATTGAGTGATGGTTCAATTATAATTATAATGACTTTCCAAACTTGGTATTTCGGATATTTACGAGTTGCAACATTACAATAATTGTCGTACGATTGTGCATTGAAATTAGCCGCACATTATGTTTTTGCCAAATATATACCTATTATTTGGTGGAAGTACGAAATTTTATGTATACAGTATATCTCGGTACGATCTATAGTCGACCCTTTTTATATTCACCTCTTGTATAATCTCAGCTTCTTTATAAGCAAATTTGCGTTTAACCAAGGTTATTAATAAAGTTTCATAAATAATATATCGGAAAAATTAACATGTACAATATTTTTTTATAATGAAAGAAAATATAAAAACTTTTGTTTGTCTTGCCAAAGTTTTGTTATAAATCGCATGGTTCGTGAAATATTTTAAATTTAGACTCGTTCCTACTCTACTATATTTATTAGCCAACTACATTAATGGCGTTACAAATTTATTCTGAACATTTTTTTAATTCATGACGCTCTAAAATTTGTTTATAAAAATGATTACAAAAATTGTAGAACTTTTATAAAAAAAATCATTCACGTTAATTGATGCAAAATTAATTAATAGAATACTATTAAATGTTCTGATTTCAAGGAATTTTCGTATGAATCTTTGTGTTCTTCACATTCGACAATATTATTCCATAAATCCATCTCTCGCATAATAATATTATCACGTTTTTAATAGAGAGACTAATGTTTTTCATATGACAAGTTTCAATTAATCATGATGAAATATTATCATATGTAAACATAAATAAAAACTTTAAAATTTACCATAATATAATAATACGACATTTTCGAAATCATTTTCGTATATATTAACATGGTTCTTTCAGCTTTACATATCCAACCATTGATATTCAATGTGTAGCACTATTTGAATTGCAAATAGATATTTTAAGATAACTGCGATGGAAGATATTCTAATTCCTATTTCGTGTATTATTTTCTTTAATCATTGCATCATGAATAATAGATGGTAAAAAAAAACTTTTTTACTGGTTGAAATTTTTACCTCATATCAAATTGCATCAAATTGCGCCACAAATAATGAATAAGTCAGTAACGAATCAATGCTTCCACTTTAATGATATAATTTGAATTGTTAACGCTTCATCTCGTCTTTTGATTTTTAAATAAATACTTCCATGAGGTGTGGTTTGAATCTGCATGCCTGCTCATGATATCGTAATATGAAACGGGCTGAACTTATCAATGAAATGATTTGAATAAAAAAGAGTTGCTGTATCAGCTAAGGACGAGAAAAAGAAAAAAAAAATCTTTTTTAAGAATAATTATATAAAAATAATAGAATTAACAAAAGATATAAATTAATAAGGTCATTAGTATTTAGTTTCCACATTTTATTCATTAAAATAATTAAAATTTGTATTATTTTATATGATATGGACCTCGAGTTTATTGGATCTCCAACGTACGAACGATTGAACGTGAAAAACGCCTATTTGTCAAAAGAAATGATCTGCTAATTTCGTACGATGCACGTGCGTGATACTGGTAATACTACATCTTTGTTGATCTTAATTTGGTTGTATAAAAAAAACACTTTCATAAGGCGCAGGTCGCAAAACTTCTTTTCCGAATCACCATGTCATATTCTGAGTCGAATTTTTTAGATGATGATGTAAATTTCTTGAAAGGATTTTCAAAAAATTTTCATCAAAAAATTATTTCAATAAATGATGTTAATAAGTTTGAAAAGATTTTAATAGAATGGATAAAGAATATTCTTAAAGATTCCGAAAAAATTTTGGAATTAATGCAAAATAAAGAAAATGAATTTTTATTTTCTAGTATTATTGGATTCTTTTATCAATATGGTATAAATTGTTATGTTGATAAAACTATGGCATTGGAAATGTATTTATTGGCCATTAGTAATCATAATAATAATAATGAAGAATCTTTACAGTTATTGGAAGAAAATGATAATGAATTTATTGAATTGAAAAATATTAATACTATTACTGGAAAATATTTATTATCCTTTTTCTATTATAAAGATTTTATTTTAGATGAGAATAACTTTAGAAACGCAAGTGATTTTGTAATTAAATATTTAAAATCTGCCAGAAAAAATGACGCAACAGCTCAATGTAATTTAGGATCTTGTTATGAGAATGGATCTGGGATAGATGAAGATTACAATAAAGCATTTGAATGGTATTATAAATCCGCCAAGAATGGATATGCTGAAGGTCAATATAATTTAGGTTCCTGTTATTTTTATGGAAAAGGAATTAAACAAGATATTAAAAAAGCACTTATTTGGTATTATAGATCGGCTAAAAATGGTCATCTTGAAGGTCAATATAATTTGGGAATTTACTATTATTATGGAAGAGGGGTAAACCAAAATTTTACAAAAGCATTTGAATGGTATTCTAAATCGGCTAATAATGGACATGCTTTAGGACAAAATAATTTAGGTTATTGTTATGAGCAAGGAAAAGGAATTGATAAAGATTATAATAAAGCATTTGAATGGTATTCAAAATCAGCAAATAATGGATGTGCCGAAGGTCAAAATAATTTAGGTCGTTGCTATGAGAAAGGTATAGGAACTGATGTTGATTATGATAAAGCATTTGAATTGTATTCTAAATCAGCAAATAATGGATATGCATTAGCTCTAAATAATCTAGGTCGTTGTTATGAAAAAGGATTCGGAATTGAAATAAATTATAATAAAGCATTTGAATTATATTCTGTAACAGCTAATAATGAATGTGCTGAAGGTCAAAATAATTTAGGAAATTGTTATTATTATGGAAGAGGAATAACGAAAGATTATAAGAAAGCATTTAAATTATATTCTAAATCAGCTAATAATGGATTTGCTTTGGCTCAAAATAATTTAGGAGAATACTATTATTATGGACTTGGAACAGATAAAGATTATCATCAAGCATTTAAATGGTATTCTAAATCAGCAGAGAATGGATGTGATAAAGGTCAAAATAATTTAGGTCTTTGTTACGAGAAAGGAATTGGAACTTATATAAATTTAAATAAAGCATTTGAATGGTATTCCAAATCAGCAGAGAATGGATGTATTGAAGGAAAAAATAATCTAGGTCGTTGTTACGAGAATGGAATCGGAACTTATATAAATTTCAATAAAGCATTTGAATTATATTCTATAACAGCAAATAATGGATGTGCTGAAGGTCAAAATAATTTAGGAAATTGTTATTATTATGGATTTGGAACAGATAAAGATTATGATAAAGCATTTGAACTGTATCTTAAATCAGCCAATAATGGATTTACTTTAAGTAATAATAAGTTAGGAGAATGCTATTATTATGGATTTGGAACAGATAAAGATTATGATAAAGCATTTGAATGGTATTCTAAATCAGCAAATCATGGATGTGCTGAAGGTCGAAATAATCTAGGTCGTTGTTATGAGAATGGATTCGGGGCTGAAAAAGATTATAAGAAAGCGTTTGAATTATATTCTATAACAGCTAATAATGGATGTGCTGAAGGTCAAAATAATTTAGGAAATTGTTACTATTATGGAAGAGGAATAACACGAGATTATAAGAAAGCTTTTGAATTATATTCTAAATCAGCCAAAAATGGATCTGCTTTAGGTCAAAATAATTTAGGTTTTTGTTATGAGAAAGGATTCGGGACTAGTAAAGATTATAAGAAAGCACATGAATGGTATTCTAAATCAGCTAATAATGGATGTGCCGAAGGTCAAAAGAGATTAAAATTACTATTATTATGGTATAATAACTATAGTATATATTTCTAATAAAATTTTATCACGTAATTATTTATGTATAAGTAAAATTCATATTATATACCTTTATCGTCAACCCCAACCCCATCCTAATATATAGAGTATAAGAAATTCCCATAAATTATTTTTTTAAATGATATGTTACAGTAAGGATGCTTTTGACTATAGTTGAATAACAAATTTATAATTATTATGTACTCTTTTTAAGTGAAAATCATTATGGTTATTATATTAAGTTGTATTTTTTGGAGTTCTCTTATCGTCATAATAATTAAATAATAATATATGAGATAAAAATTATTTAGAAAATTTCGGTTAAAAAAATTTTTTTTCAAAATTTCATGTTTATCTCAAATAGCATAATAAATATAACAAAATCTTTTTCTTCTCGCAAAATTTACATTTAATAAGCTTGTTGAATACATACTGTATCTTGGAATAAGTTCCGAACCTCAAAATTAAGTCAAATTCTCAAAATCTATCTGAACGATCACTTTTTGCACTTAGAAAGATTATTTCTTTCCATAATATACACAGAATTATTTTTAATTTAAAAAATTTTGCAAACGATAACATTGATTACCTGTGTGGTGTAATTTGATGTACAAGACTATACCACAACTTAATTTCGTTATTAAAATTTGAAGTGAATGATGTAGTTTTATACAAATAATAAAAATCAAAAATTTTTAAATTCATTATCATATTCTAATAAATTTTATTATCAATAATTTATTAATAAATGATTTATGCTAGTACAACTAGTTACTAGACATTTATATTGTTTATTACTAATAAAACAGTTACTCGACACTACGTATTTCATAACTGCGGCACTATCGTGCCTTACATGTATTTGCAATAAGAATGTAATCAGTAAAATTGTTGAGCTTCGCTCAACAATTTTCACCAATCACATTGCTTATTACAAATACAACAGTTACTCGGCACTTCGTGCCGAGTAACTATTAATTATTAAAAGCCAATAAATAAAATTCTAATGCCTACATTTAATGTTGCGGGCGAAACCGAAACCTACTCGTGGGTGAAACCTCCGAAACTGGGCGAAACTAGTTTCGCCACAATCGTGAAATCCGAAACCTCCGTAACCCTCCAAATCTATAACTCATATAAAAATATATTACTGTAATGGTACTATAACGTTAATAAACACTTCTTTAAATGAATTTCCAAATACCTTCAAAAGCTTTGAAATATGCAATATATATACACCTTCTTCTATTCAAAGTCGTAAGTCCTGTACAAAAAAAAAATATAGTAAATTACAAAGTGAATTAAAAATTAAACTACCAAATTAAAATGAAGTAATATTAACAATACTGTAATTTCGATTTTCAGATGTAAAAGATTTTTTTTCATCTACAAATAAAAAAGGGTGATAATTTTGATTTAAAACTTTTTTTGTTAATAATAAACCTTTTCTTCAATAATAGTTTTTTTCGTTAACAATAAACTTTTTTTATTAATATTTATGTTTTTCTTTTTTTTTAAAGAAAATAATTTTTTTACATTATTTATAATAACAGATAATGNATATAAAATTAGGTTTGGGCAAGTTTNGGATATTAAGTGATTCAGGACTTAGAGTTTCGGAGGTTACGGAAGTTTGGGCAGGTTTCGGAGGTTTGGGCCAAGTTTCAGAATTTTACCTTAAAAGGCGAAACGTTTCGCCAATCACAAAATAGTTTCGCCCACAACATTACCTACATTACAATCAATACATGTTGATAAAAATAATCCAAATACTGGAAAGTTAAAGTTCGATTCCTCAATTTCGGGTTTCCTTTCGTTTCTTTATAATTCTGTATTAATTTCAAAATTGGTTCAAAGTGAAGAGGTAATTTGAACTAGGCATTAGAAGGGATGAAGATTGGGAAGAGCCTTTTACACTTTCTTCTCTTTCAGGGTTAATTACGATTCTAACAGAGGCTTCGCCCTATTTCACAACTACTAATACACAAATTTTATTGTTATAAACTTATAAATTCGCTTAAAATAATTAAAATCGTCTAAACTAAAAGTTTTCGATAAATTTTTTTTTAAAATTTTTTTAAAAAACTTTCATAAATATATATCAGTGATGGACGAAGAAACGAAGAATGCGACATTGTAATGAATTAAAGTTTATTGGAAGAGCCAAAATTTTAATTAACCGGCGACAATCTTTAATTTCGGACTGGTAACTCTGGCCGAATATTAATACCAGCCTGAATTAAGTAAAAACCAATAAATATTCCGTATGGCGATATTCACGGCATTATTATTTTATTCTTGAAGGGCCAACCATTTTTTTTTTTGCGCTGTATATTTTGTCTGGAAATTGGCAAAAACATCAGCGTCTATGAAGGATAATTAATATGTATAAAATTTGTTGACAAATTTTTTACAAACGTGCTGTTTTACCGTTAAACCGAAACCTGAGTTCGGAAGTGATCATAATGAATTAAAAGACCTTTTGCAAAGTAAACAGCAATGGAAGATTTCGAACAATATTTGCTTGTTAGAGTTTAATTTATTGTCGTTTTCAAATGGTGTATGACGACTATTAGCTAGTATTCATAAGAGAAGTCTAATAGGTTTTTTTCATCAGCAAATTCCATTTTGAAAATGGCGATAATTTCTTAATTATCAAATCAAAATGTAATTTGATTCGAGATATTGATTTTTTTTACTGTAAATACATAATATATTTCAGCAATTTCTTCACAAATAAGTAAAAAAAGGGAAAAAAATCAATATATAGTGGAACTTTAAAAATTTTTAAAATGTTTTAAAAATTCTTTTCAATACCAAAGATGGATATTACTAAATTGAATTCTTTTACATTTAACTTGAATAACTTAAAAGGTGGATTTTACTTTTTAACTGATACACCGGCAATACCAATATGATTAATTAAATTAATTAATAGTGTAAATAACTTTATTTAAATAATTAAATTGAATGTAATTATTAATGATGTTGAAATCAACCCGTGAATAAAAATTTTTTTTCATCCTTTACACGATCTTTAGATAGTTTAATGTTTCATAAATACACTATTTTAAACTACCTTGCGAATCAAAACCTAAAATAAGGTTAAACCTTTTTGTGTTTGTTTTATTTTTCATAATAAAAATACGTGACTACTAGATCAGTAAAAACTTATGCACTCAAATTGTATTTTATTTATCTTTAGAAATTTTACTCGATTTATATAATGTTTATACTGTAAATCTTTGATGATGACATCTACAAATTTTAACGTTCTAATTTTTAATTAAAATTTTTATTACAAAAAATTTTTTTTTTTTATTTATTTAAAATATAGTTACAAAATAATAAATAAAAAAATAAAAAAATAGCGCAAATAAAATAAATAAATAATTCAAATAATATTGTCTCTTATTTTTATCGTTAACGTCTAATTTATTCAAAAAAAAAAATCAATTAATTAATTTACAAACTATAACAGAAATAATATTATAATAATGTTAACTTACCCAATTTATTTAAATCAGGAACAATACAATCAAAACATTCAGAGGTATAAGCATTGATTTCTTTTTTGATTATTTAAAAATAATAAAACAAATATTTAACAATTTAATGAGTTTAACAAAAAGGAAAACAAATATTTACCTGTTGTATTTCTTGAAGATATAAATCCTTCTTGATTTGAACAATTTACAGGTTCGGGTAAATTTAATAAAGTGAGAAGTCGACTTTTGTAAATTGCTTGAGTATGTGTTTCATATAATTGTGTTTTTGTTGTTGATTTTGTAATCGGAGTAAAATTATATTTTAATTCTGGTAATTCTTCAAATTGTTTACTATCATCACAAATAATTTTAATTATTTCTTCACAAACTTCAAGAGAAGTTGGACGATTTTCTGGAATTGCATCCCAACATTTTTGAATTAAATCTTTTAGAGATTCTGGTGTTTCGTCTCTTATTTTTGGACGTTTACCACGACAAATATCCAATGCAAGATAATGATCATGTGGTTCATCATTAAATGGAGGAATTATAGAAATTATTTCATTTATAATAATACNNAATGAATATANATCAGATTTTTGTGTGTATTCTTTTCCACGTAATATTTCAGGTGCCATGTATGGCATTACTCCATAAATCTTTCTACTATCTGNTTCATCTGCTGGTTTGCAAAATCCAAAATCACTAATAACTGTATCAAAAATAAAAATTTCGGATTGCAAAACATTACCTAAGTGAAGATCTTTATGAATTGAATTATAACTATGAATAAAAAAAAGTCCATAAGAGATACTACATATAATATATAATTTTTGTTTCAAAGTTAATGAATTAAAATTTTGATCAAGATAAGAACGTAAACTACCATTTTTTACAAATTCTAACACTAGTGCATAATTCTGTGTATTAGGCTCTTTAGTAATCCCATAACATTTTACTATACAAAAAGTAGGATGATCGTTTTTGAAAAATTTTATCTATAAAAAATAATTAATATAAAAGTATAAAAATAGCTTAAATTTAATTGATATTTATTTAATTTTACAAACCTCATTTATAAAATCTTCACTTAATTTATTATTTGATGAATTATTGAATANTTTTAAAGCAACT
>QKYT01000036.1:95584-121258 GCA_003550305.1 Glomus cerebriforme | reverse complement strand
GGTCCNTNTCTTTTCCAGCTATTAGATTCTTTTTTCCATTTTTCAATTTTTCCGTCTATCCAAGTGGCTGAATATACTTCAGCAAAACCTCCTTCGGCTATATATTTAATATCATTAAATCTATCATATGGAATCCATTCTAATATTTCAAATAGGTTTCTAATTGAAAGTTGATTATCTTGTAATAATTTATCAATAACCTTATTTCCACTAGTCCACTTATCAAAATCTTGTTGAAAGTGTTTCGAATTACAAGGATGACACCAATTGTAACTTGTATTAGTTTGAAAACATTCTTTACATTTTCCATAAAGCATACGTTGTTTTTCTTTTACGTCAGTTTCTTTTTCATAACATCCTTCACAGTAAAATCCATAATTACCAATTTTTTGATCACATTTTTCACATGAAACAAGATCATAACCCTTAAATTTCGCTTCTCTTTCGTCAGAATCCAAATCATAAACCGATATTTTAAAAACTATAACATTCTGTTTTTTATTATCATTATAAAGTTGATCAGTTTTTTCACACAAATTGTTATCAGTGTTTACATTTGACATTATTATTTTATATTAAATAATTCAGGTATGTATTTACGAAAAAAAAAATTTCAGAGTTGCAAAAATGGACTATTTAAATTTTATTGTTCAAAATAATAAAATATAATAAATAATTTTTTGAAACCTGATTTTTTTCAATAAAGGTCCAAATTGGGTATTCAAAGAAAGAGAAAAAAAATTTTTTTTTCGGTGTTTTAATACTAACTGAATTTAATCGTCATTGACTTTACTGCGGTCCGAAATGCTTGTGTCATGTTGCTTAACTTTATTTGGAGATTAGTTCTTTTTTTCCAAATGATCAAATCATAAGTTCATACAAGTGGATCGCGATCAAATATAGTAATTTATTTCATCATATATTATTACCATAGAAAATTCTTGTAACACATTAAAGTTACAAACAATTTCTTACCGAAAGCTTCTATTCATTTGAATTTGAATTAACTAATAACTCTGTAATACCATTACTAAGGAAATTTCCTTTTTTTTTTTATATGAAATTTACCTCCTGCCAACACAAGATTACCTCTTTTATTAAATTTTGTATTAAAAAATTAACATTTTTGTTTGTTTATGTGTATGATTATAATTTTTTTGGGAGTAACAGGCACAAAAGGGCTAATTACTAACTAAATCGGAGGTTCTTTTAAAACTTGTAATAGAACAAGATTTAAACAATACTTAGTGAAACTTTGAAACATTTGATTCCCTCATTTTGTATTTAACTAAAAAAAAAAAAGATTTTCTTTTTTTTCGATCTTTTTTTCTTTTTTTAAAAAACAATATATATACAAATATATATAAAATGTCTAAACAATTTTTAACTTTCCTGTCGCAAGATTTGACGAAACTTTTAGAAAATAAAAAGGATTATGATTTCATAATCAAGGTTAACGAAGAAAAAGAATTTTGTGTACATTCAATTATTCTTAAAACGAGATCCTCTTATTTTGAAAATGTTTTTTCTAATGGATTGGCAAAAAAGGAAAATAATATCTTTATTATGGACTTACCTGATATCTCTGTTAATGTGTTTAATATTTTAATCAGGTAAATAAAAAAAATTAAACAAAATAAACTCGTTAATAATGATTATTTTCACGTAATATTTAAGAAATATATGATATTAATATAATTTTTTTTTTAAAAAAAATAATAATAAAAATTTAGATATATTTATGGTGGCGATATTGATCTTGATCATAAAGAGGCATCAGATATTTTGAATTTTTTAATTGTTTGTGAAAAATTCAAACTTAAAGAATTATATGATTACGTTCAAGATTATCTTTTAGAACATCATCAAAATTGGCTCTTTCAAAATCTTGGTTTAATTCAAAAAGTTAGCTTTAAACAATCTGAATTGATTAAATTACAAAATTATTGGACAACAAATATTTGTGAAAATCCTGAAATATTTTTTAATAATAATGAGATTACAGATTTTAAATCTATAGATAAAAAAGCTTTATTATCACTTTATAAAAATGAAGATTTATGTATGGAAGAAAATGAATTATGGGATTATATTATTAATTGGGGTAAAGTTCAAAATATTGAATTACCTGAAAAAATTTCTAATTGGACATCAAATGATTTTAATATTTTAAAGAAAACTATAGAAGATTTTATACCTCATATTAGATTTTATGAAATATCTTCTGATGATTTTTGTTTTAAAATCATGCCTTATAGTACTATAATTTCTAATGATTTATTTAATGATCTTTCAAGATATCATTTAGTTTCAAATTGGCAACCAAAATTTAATAATCTTATTCCAAGAAAATCAAATAAAAATCTTTCTGATATTCCTATTAATTCTATTTTAATTAATGGTGAACAAGCTGCTCTTATTTCTACTTGGATTCAAGGAAATGATGATAAAAAAATTTCAAATAAATTTAAAAAATTTTATTATGAATTTCAATTACTTACTAGAGGTAGTCGTGATGGTTTTAATGGTTTTTCATTTCATAAATTGTGTGATAATAAAGGTCCTACTATTACTATTATAAAATTAAAAGGTGAATCTTCTATTCTTGGTGGTTATAATCCAATTAATTGGGATATTAATAAACATGGTATTTATGAAAAAACTTTAGATAGTTTTATTTTTAGTTTAGATAAAGAAATTGTTGTTTCTAGAGCTAAAAATTATGATAATGCTATATTTCAAAACAAAGGTGGTCCAAATTTTAATGATTTAACTTTAAGAGGAACTTTTAATGCTACAAATGGTGTTTATTATGTTAAATATATTTATGATCAAAAAATTCATTCTAAAGGTTATTTTATTGCTGATGAATATGAAGTTTTTAGTGTAATCAAAAAAAGAAAATAATTTGTTCGAATATTTTTATTTTTAATTATTTATAGGGATTAATAAAATTTAATGTATCTATTTGAATTATAAATAAAAAATTTTTATTTCAAAAAATGTTTCACGCAATTTTTTTTTTTATTTATTTTTTTTTTATATATAGAAATCTTTAATTTAGAAGCAGCTTTGTGATCACCATCAAAAATTCATATCCATTCACGGTGATGGCATCAATGAAAAATATTCTCAAAATAGAAATAGAAGCAAATTCTTGATAAATTTTCTATAAAGTAAAAAGAATTTATTCGTCTTCATACTTTTCCTAATAGGTTGATATTAGTTTAAGGAAATAATAGATCTATCAAGTCTCGCTAGGTATATAACCTTAAGCGTAAATACTAATCAAGTGATTAATCAAGAAATTCCTTAAAAGTCGATTTGCAAGTGTATTGACCAATTTCTATTTAGAGTTAAAAAAATTATGCGATCCGCAGCATCCGCTAATACAAATATAACTCAAACCCGATCCTAACCCTGAAAGTCCATTCATCATTATTCACTGTTCTTGATCGTTAAATAGCATTACCCGCGCCACAGATATGCGTATTCGATATTCAAATAGCATTTTTTATTACAATTGTTTCAATTGTTATAAACAATTTAGAATTTTTAATATTATAGGTATATCAATATCTATCTTGTTACATAAAGAATATAAAGAATTTATCATTAATAGCATGTGATAATCATAAAGTTGATAATGATTGTCAGGATTTCGTAGTAGATCAAAAATTATGTTTAATTCTGGTAAATTTAGGCTAATTTTAGCCAAAATTATTTTTGTATTGCCACAAAAGGATAATCAGGTATTTTGGTTCAGGTGTTATCTTGTACAGGCTTGGCTGTTTCTTTGATCAATAGAAATGATTGGTTTTCATTGTAATTTTGGGCAAATCAAAAATAAATGCTAGCCGATAATGAGGCGATGATTTTTGTTTAAACTGCGGTAAATTACTTACGATGATTATCGATACTTAATTAAGAATTTAAAAACTCGAATTAAAACAAGACCTAAAATTTTGACTAACTCAAAAAACGGTTTTTTTTTTCCCTTTGATTTTTTTTCCTCTATTTTTTTTTTAAANAAAAAAAAAAAAAGAAAAAATGTCTATACAATTTTTACCTTACTTATCAAAAGATTTAATAAAACTTTTAGAAAATAAAAAGAATTATGATTTTATAATTAATATTGATGATAATGATAATAAAAAAGAATTTTGTTTACATTCAATAATTCTCGAAACGAGATCCTCATTTTTTGAAGATGCTATTTCAAATGGATTGGCAAAGAAAGAAAATAACATTTATATTTTAAATTTCCCTGATATTTCTGTCGATGTGTTCAATATTATAATTAGGTAATAATAATTAATTATTTTTTTTTTCAAAATACAACACAAATAAATATATAAATTAATTTTATTTTTACGTTCGATAATATGAATTTAAATTTTTTTTTTCTTAATATACTCTGCAGATATATTTATGGTGGTACCATCGATCTCAATAATAAACCAGCTGCGGATATTTTGAATCTTTTAATCGATTGTGAAAAATTCAAACTTAAAGAATTATATGATTACGTTCAAGATAATCTTATTAAACATCATCAATCTTGGATATTTCAAAATTTTATTTTAATTCAACAAGTTAGTTTTAAATATTCTGAATTTACCAAATTACAAAATTATTGGACAACAATAGTTCATGAAGAACCAGAAATTTTATTTAATGCTATTGATTTTACTTCTGTAAATAAAGAAGTATTATTATCAATTTATAAAAATGAAAATTTATGTATGGAAGAAAATGAATTATGGGATAATATTATTCGTTGGGGTAAAGCTCAAAATACTGAATTACCTGAAGAAATTAATGATTGGACAACAAATGATTTTAATATTTTAAAGAATTCTTTACAAGATTTTATACCTCATATTAGATTTTATGAAATTTCTTCTGAAGATTTTTGTTATAAAATTATGCCTTATTATAGTGTTCTTTCTAATGATTTATATCAAGATCTTTCAAAATATCATTTAGTACCTAATTGGCAACCAAAATTTAATAATCTTAAACCTAGAAAAGCTGATTTTAGTGTTCCTATTAATCCAAAAAGTATCGCTTCAAATTTTCTTTCATTTAATTCAGATATTCCTTCTATGATTCCAGATACTCCTAAAATTCCTAAAATTCCTAAATTTTCTATTGATTCTGATTTAATAAATCATGAAGAAGCTGCGCTTATTTCATCTTGGATTCAAGGAGATGAAGAAATTAGAATATCAAATGATCTTGAGATTTATCATGAATTTCATTTACTTATTAGAGGAAGTCGTGATGGATTTACGAATACAGTATTTCATAATATGTGTGATGGAAAAGGTCCTACAATTATAATTTTGAAATTAAAAAATGAAACTTCAATACTTGGAGGTTATAATCCTATTAATTGGGATATTAATAAACATGGAAATTATGAACCAACTTCAGAATCTTTTCTTTTTAATTTAGGTGAAGAAATAATTTTATCTAGAGTTCAAAAATGGGAAAATGCTATATTTCATTCTAATCGTGGTATAAGTTTTAGGGATTTACAATTAATTGATACTTTTAATTTAGAGAGAGGTGTATATTGTACTAAAAATGCATATGATAAAAAAATACATACTCAAGGATTTTATATTGCTGATGAATATGAAGTTTTTAGTGTAATTAGTAAAAGTTAATTTATTTTTATTTAAATTTTTTTATTTTTTTTCTTTGTATATTTTATATTTAAATAAATTAATTTAAAATTGTAATTTTTATTTGATAATTTCATCGATTAAATTTTTAATACAATGAATAAAATTAACATTTAGAACGAAAAACACGGCAAATTTTTGGTTATGAGCGCTGGAAAATTGAAAATAATTTTTCTCGTCGGAAAAAATTGACGGTTTTTTTAAACTAGTTTTCGTTAATTCTCAAAATTCTGAAAAACAACGTAAAAAAACACAATAATCGTCGTCCAGGAATCGTAGAATTTCAGAAATCGAATGTATCGAATGATGATGATTTTACGTCTATATGATCGATAAATGGCCCAATACTTCTTTTTAAGGTATCTCATCATATAACATATGAAACCATATGTCACGGTATGACGAATCCAATGAGCTAAATTTAGATCAGAATATCGAAATTATTATCGTGAAGAGTGAGAATTTGATCGAATTTAATTCAAATGGAATATTGATTGATATATTTATATTTATAATAGGTCAAGAAATTAACGATGTGATTTTAAAGGTGGCTTCCTAGTATATTTATTTAGCTTTTTTTTTTATTATTTTATCATTCATTTTAAATATATAATCGAAAAAAAAAATAAAATAAAAAATAAAATTATGTAAAAACAATCCCTATATACTACTGTACATTATAAGTAAATCTTTAAATAATATCCGCTCTTTTATTTTAAAAAGTAGGGCGCAATTAAGAAAAATCGCGCCAAATATATTTCAATGAAATGCGCGGGTCAGTTATGCCGCTTTGCCTACTACATCTGCTTATCCATTTAAATTAAATCTTAAAATCGTGACGTGAATTGCGTCACCTTGTGTCATTAAAAATTTTATTATTTACGATATAAGAATACAAGTTTTAAACAAATAAAACGAATAAAAAAAAAAAAATACCATATAAAAAAAATAATAAAAAATTTCTAAATAAATAAACTAGACTCGCTAGGTTATGATTGAATTTTTCAAAGATTTCTTAATTTCTCTCATATAAGAGGTGTATCGATGATGTTTAACCGCATCAACTTGTAATCCTATACGTTCAAAGACGAAAAAAAAAAATTAATAAAAACATTCCCCAATTCCAATGGTTAAATACACATCATTGTAAAGCACTTACCACTCATCATGGATTCATGATAAATTCTAACATTTTCCAATCCAGGATTTTCTAAAGCGACCACAGCATGTTGTTGAACACCCCAAAGTACAAGTTCACTTTTAGCATCATCCTCGATATTAACTTCGTTAGTGACACAAACGAATAATTTTAAATTATTAAATTGCATTTGAGTTATGATAGAAAACATTTTTTGTTTACTATCATCATCAATAATTGGATTAAACCAACATTGAATTAATTTCATTTTACGTAATTGAGTAAAATTGGATAAAAGATGCCAATCATCAGAAGTATCAAACGCAATATTGTCAAAAATTAAATGTTGAATTGATGAAGAATATTTCGGTGATAAAAGTGGTAATATATATTTTGTTTCTCCAGAAACTAATTTTAGTTTACGTAAATGGGATGTGGATTGTAAAATTTGTGATAGATTTGAATAATGATTATCTAATGGGTATTCCACCTTTATCGAAAGCGAGGTTAAATTGGACTGTTAAAGAAGGGGGAGAGGGACGAGAAAAGAAAAATAAATACATGTTAATAACTTGCATCTTAGAATATATAAAATACGCATATCAACCGACCATCAATGGTGTGATCCTGATTTTGACTACTTACGAACTAAAAACAATAATAAATTGACGATTAAAAAAAAAAAAAAAAAAAACTCCTTGATTACTTACAAAATCTTTCCAAATATTTAACATATCGGGATATTCGGGAATTCTCATTTCAAGTATATCCAATTTTTGAATTTGTTTAAAAGAATTAATAAATTGACCTTTAAAAAAGCATCTATTAAAATCATTTTCCTTAACGTAAACATTTTTGAAACAAACATTTCTATCGACAAACATTTGTAATAAACATTCAATAATTTGTTCTACAAATGTTCTTCTTTCAGATTTACTCCACATATCGGAATTATTATAAGTCTCATTATTTATACTTAATGAACTACTTGATCTATCCTTTAATGATACACTACTAAGTGTTCCAGTAGAGTTAGAAGTGGTAATACTCGAAGAATTAAGTTCGGTAGTGCTTAATCCGCTCTCGTCATTGTTTTGATAAGTAATTTTGAACCAATTCCATGCAGAATTAATCAATCCTTTCGTATGTAAATTTTTAATATAACTAGGATAATTGAAAAAAGGACGTCTTCTAAATAACGGAGGAAGGCTAATCAATTTAGGACCAATATATTCCTTTATAGTTAAATAAAATTGTTGACATTCTTCTTTTGTTAAACAACATAATAATGTAGTAACCAATTCTCCCGCTTTATCATTAGAAGGAGAGTCGTCTCCAGTAAATTGAAAAGGGTCCCTCCAAAGAAGCGGTAAAGCTGATTCACACCACTGTTTATTTACCAACGTACAAGTAAATAATGTATGGGCTATCTTTATATCTTCAGTCCGTGAATAAATAAAAAATTGTTCGAATATTTTTGTTAAAATATCAAAATTTAATGATGCATTATTCTTTAAAGGAGAAATGGTTTTTGATTGTTTTAAAGACATGATTATGAAAAAAAAAAATTTTTTTTTCTTTAGTAGAAAGGAAAAAAAAAAAAAAAAAAAAAANAAAAAAAAAAAAAAAAAAAAAAGATGCCCCGAGCTTTTTTTTTTATTGATCAATATTTAAACAGTAAAAAATAATAACACGAGCTGTCAATCAAGTCTTTTTTGATTTGTTTGTTGTACGATTTCAAATAAACATTTGTGCTTTTTACAAAGAAATTGACTTTAAAGAGAATTAAAGTTTATTTTAATGACGTAAATAATAATAACTATTAAAGCTTTAGAAAAGTGTGTTTGATGAAGAGAATAATATAATTGGCGATATTAGTTAAAAAAAAAAAAAAAATTTTTTTTTTCAGCCTAATTAGCCTAATTAGCCTAATTACTAAGTTAAAATTGGGAAAATAAAAATTTCCATTTGCCGTTTTATTAACTAAGTTAAAAAAAGTATTGGGGATAATACTATAGGATTGTAGATTCATGGCGCAGCACATTTGTAAGTCCATTCTAAAGGAGGAAATATTTTTAAATTAAAATTTGATCCTTTTAAAAGTCTTTCTTAGAATGAAATATTATATTTGTAATTTAGATGAAAGTTAATGAAAATGCAAAAAAGAAATTTCGATAGTTATCACGCTTATTAAATTGAGCACATGCTATAATACGCATATATTAAATGCTTTCGGGCGTTCATAGCATTATTTACGCATGAAACACATGATTTAAAAGATTTTTTGTGCATAAACCCGAGTTAGAAATGTAAAACCATTTAAATATGCAAATGTATCTTGATTTGATTACAATTACAACTAAAAAAGAAAAACTCGTTGATAAACTGGTTATTAAGTAATATCATTCAACATATAAATCTAGAAATTCATTGAATGATAGACATTGCTTCTTGCATTCTTTCACTTCCTTTTTCTCAAATTAAATAAAAATTTATTTTATTTTCTCAATTTACAATGGACTTGACAATAGGACTATTAAGAGATATTGGTAAATTATATTATGAAGCGGATGATTATAATGTTTATATTACAGTCGGAGGAGCGGATGAAGGCATTGAAATAGAAACATTTAAAGCACATTCAGTAATTCTTCGTTCAAGATCCACATATTTTCAAAATGTACTTTCTAATAATAATGATGAAATAAAAAAAGATGGAGAAATATTTTTATTAAAATTTCCAACTATTCATCCAGATGTATTTCGATTACTACTCAAGTAAGTATCGTAACATGCATCAACTAATTTATCTTAATATATGTAATAATTTATTTAATTTGTTTATGTCAAAAAAGGTATATTTATACCGGAATTTGTAATTTGAAGGAATTGGACATGCATATTATGTATGTACCATTGTTATTAGCGGCTGACGAATTGTCTCTTTTAGACTTAGTGAAATATATTCAATCACATTTAATCGCCAACGAACAATCATGGTTACACGAAAATATCATTCATATATTTCAAATTTCTAGTCACTCCACAACATTTTCATTATTATCTAATCATTGTTGCGAATTAATTTGTGAAATTCCTTCACTATTATTTAGTACATCATCTTTTACACGACTTGAAAAATTTTCATTATTAATGATAATTAAACGAGATGATTTAAATTTAGATGAAATTGATATATGGCAATATTTATTACAATGGGCAATCAATCAAGATCCTTTTCTTAATTCTTCTGATGATATTTATGATACTTCTTCATGGACAAAAAAAGATTTTATCGAATTGGAGAATAGATTGAAAGATTTTCTTCCTTTCATTAGATTTTTTCAAATACCTGGTGATCAATTGTATGAATTTATTTGGCCATTTAAAAAAATTTTACCAAAACAACTTAAATCTCAATTAACTAAATTACATATGACGCAAAATTCAGAATTACCGTCATTTGGTAGTAGTTTTAATTTATCACTACGTATCCCTAGGTATAAAATTGATTCTTTATATATTTCACCAAGAAATGCTGGTATATTGAATTCTTGGATAAAAACAAGTTCTAAGAGCGAATTAAGGAAAAGAGATGAGACTGAATTTAAATTGTTGTTAAGAGGAAGCAGAGATGGCATGGACGTAAAAACATTTCATAAGTTATGTGACAACAAAGGTCCTACTCTAATATTGGTTAAAGTACTTGAAAGTAATAATGATGATGATGATGATGATAGCAATCATACTATTAATAAAAGGCATACTACAGGAAATATTTTTGAGAATAGAATTTTGAGAAATAATGAGAATGGTAACTCTAAAGTTAGAAGATTTAGTACTAGTGTCATTGATAATAATAATACCAATACTGATAATTCTACCGTGATTGGAGGATATAATCCTTTGAGTTGGAGTTCATCGGATAAATATAAACAAACGACTGATTCATTTATATTTTCATTCAAAAATCCACTCAAATGCGAATCTAACGAATACGTTCTAAGTAGAATACAAAATGATCGATATGCTATTCGTGATATGTCTTGTAAATTTAATAATATTGGCTTTGGTCATGATCTTTGGTGGTTTAGTGGCAGTTGTACTCAACAATATTACGAAAAACGAATCATACCTACTACACACGCGAATACTTTTGTTATGGAGGACTATGAAGTATTTCAAGTGATCCATTCAAGCGAGAAAGATAAGGAGAGTTTTGGCGAAGAAGAAATTTTAGAGGAAAATGAGAGTATTATCGGAAGCGAAGTGAAGAGCGAATTGAAAGGTGAAATGAAAAGTGTCACCAGCGAACTTAATAATGATAAATTATATAATATGAAAAATATTAGTGTTAATACTTCTATTAATGAAAGAGATGATAGTGTGTTGAATGTTGGTGGTGGTGATAATAAAAGCGATGATAGTTTTAGTGAAGTCATTATACTATAGTAGTAATAAACATTGTGGCGCGCTGTAAAAGTTTTTTTGTATTCTTTTTTTTATTTATTATAAAATGTAAAAATATTATTTAAATAAATTTTTATAAAGCACCAATGATTTTTACGTAAAAATCTTTATAATATTTATTTCAATAATTAAATAAATATTTAACTCTCTGTATCTTGATGAATAAAAGTATCCTAAATTAAATATAGCAAAATGCCGAATAAGAAATAGAAATAAATATTTGAATTCGCTTTTCTTGATATAAGATTGGTCGCTTGAAAGATAAAGTCCTTATCATTTGTTGCCCAGTAGTTGGTGCATTTGGAAACGAATAATATGATCCCACAATTATTGCATAGATACTTCGTTTTTGTAGAGCGACAATAATTGCTTCTTTACCTACAGATGTAAAATCGTCGCGATGTCAAACATTATTCCGAAGACCATTTTCCGTTTCCCCGAAAAGTTCGGCTAACATTAAAATAACTCTGCCCAAGGTAAATTAATTGATTAGCAAAATTTGTTTTAATGCATTATGAGGCCAAACTTATTGAATCTTAATTTATTTAATATTGAATAATTTTGTTTATAAATCGCGACATGTAAAATTATATTCATGCGTTACAAAATATAATTTACAAATTAAATAGATTAAATAACTACAAAAATTACAAATAAAAAATAATAACCCTGAAAATAAAAAAAAAATTACCTTAAACTTATCCTAATCTATTCCTATCTCTATCTCCTATGAAGGGCATTTTCTTATGGGCTAATTGTTACTATATTTTGTAAACTTTTTGTAAACTTTTTTTAAAGCTGTATGCTACTAATTTGAATATCTTTATACTGAAGTAAGGATTTAATCTCATTTCTGCTAGATTCAAACGCGGTAAGTTCATATCTTAAATATAGGTGAGTTGTAGGTGAGCTGTCAATTTAACCTGAACAAAGCTTACCACCTCTACGCGGTGTTCAGGAGAGATAGCTATAGGTTAACCTATATGGTCAAGTGCAAGTGTATAACTTTAGTAATTCAATGGACTATACAAAAGTATCATATTTATTTATATATCAAAAATAATCATTTATTTGCTTGTTTATTTATTAAAAAATTATTTTCCTTGCTTAACATAGGCGCGGTTTTTTTTCACGATTATATATATGCACAAGATTCTTTTCTCGTTGTTTAACGACGTTATATAACATCATAATTCTTTTATTTCCAATAGTTTTACGAAAAGATGAAAAATTTGTGGTCGTTTTTGAAAAATTCTTTTTTACTGGTCACTTCTGAGAAATGTAAGCTACAATTTAAATACGGGAGTTCAACATCGCAAAAAACAAAACGTGGCTATACTGGGGAATTTTCCTTGTACTGTACGTGAAAAAGATCTTATTTAGCATGAGGGGTAAAATGCGTAATTGGTTGTTTGCTTAATCTAATAATGGGTTCATTTATTCCAACCGCTTTGATTTTTTGTATTAGTTTCGTGATTTACTCTCCTAAAATCAAATGTTTAAATTCTTACATAGTAAGAAATTACGTTCAAAACCAATATTATAATTATGCCATCACGAAATTGAAATTTGGACGCCATTAAAAAATATGGTAGATAAGCATAAAGGTAACGAAATTCGGTTATGTAGACTCGAATTTAAATTTATTGAAAAAAAAAATTTTAAAATAAACAGTACAAACAATAATACAAATAATATTTAACATTTGCTATTTTAAGCATTTTTAAGCCTTTCCATAAGTTTCAAGTGCATATTGCTCAAAGGTTTTAATATTTGGATGTATTTTCTTAGTGATTGAAATGTCTTTAACTTCTTCATCCTTTCCAAAAAGTCCAAAGTCTTTAATCCATTTGAACTATGAAACAAACATTTATAAACAAAGAGAACGAGAAAGAATGAGAAAGAATTCGATAGATTTATTTATATTTACCATTTGTTTTAATTCATTGTTGTCTAGGAATGCAAATTCTTTTATAGTCTCGTCATTCAACGTTCTCAATTTATAAGTTTTTCCAGTAGCTAAATAAAAATTATCGGGTTTGTTATTCTTTAAATGAAACTTACGCCATTTACAAATTTTTTATTTTTATATTTACCTTTAGTTAATGTATCTACAATATGCTTCATAGTAGCATACTCAGCAGCAACGGGAACTTTTTTACCATTCCACTTATCAGGTCCGTCCTCAATGATTTTTGCAACAATGGGCTACAAAAAAAAAAAAAAAGAAACCTTTAATTTTTTTTAAAGAAAAATAAAAGGTAATTGATAAACACATACACCAGTATCGCTGTTGACATCGACCAAAGGAAGATGATCAGTTTCTTCTAAATAAGGAACACAAAGTTCAACTTCCCCATTATCTTTCGTAACCAAAGGTGCGAAACTTCCAATATTTTGACTGTAGAAAGAGAGATAGACAAATGTAGAATTTGGAATTCCTATATTCCTAATATATTGTTCTACGTGATTTTTACCAGTGAAGTGGATAACATCGGGATATTTTCCGCCAGATTCAGTAGTAGAATCAGGGAGAGAACTATATCATGTTTTTTATTTAGCTTTTGAAATTTCAACAGAAGTAAAATTTGTAACAATGATGTATTCACCTGTAGATCAACCAATTAAGTCCTACTTCTTTCGCAGTATCAGCAATCAATTTACCTTGCCTTTCTTCTTCTTTTACATCTCCACCAACAATTGTCTAATTTTTCATTATTACAAAATTTTCATTATTACAAAGTACAACTTATATAAATTATATATAAATTATATATAAATTACTTACTTGATCCCAGAAATTGGTAACGATCCAAGCAATATCAGCACCGCTTAAAGCATTTTTAACATCCTCCTTAACGGATAAATCACATTTAACTACTTCAATTCCTTTAGATGCTAACGCTTTTGCTTTATCAGAATCAGGGTTACGAGATAATGCCCGAATTCTGTAACGTCCTGTTTCGAGAAGTGAATTAACAACGGATCCACCTTGAGCACCTGAATTGGGAGTTAAGATTATATTAAATCATTATCAATTCGTTAATTCACATGATTTACACTTGGCATAAAACAATTAATTACCAGTAGCTCCGCTTACGACGACTAAAGGTTTTTGTTTTTGAGACATTGTTAAAAATAATGGATTTTTTTTTTTTAAAATGGATTTTTTTTTTTGATTTTTTTAAAAAATGGCATCTTTTTCCGCCCTATATATGTTACTTTTCTTGTATTATTAATCGATTTGGTTTATCCATCGAAGATTATTAATTATGATGTTTTTAGCATAAGTCACATGAGATAAAGCAAGATTTTAGAGTTTCAGTATTCGTTAATACAATGACAAATCAAAAATTATAAATGATTCTATTATTAATTCTGAGTTTCAAAATTTATAGACGTATTAAATATCTCTTTTTATTTTAGGATTACTAATGTTACCAATTGGGCAATTGTCTAGAAATCGTCCGGTAGATTGTTTCAACGACAGATTTGTTTCTTTACTTATGACGCCTAATAATAGATTTATATGGATCTGTTGTAGCCAAACCTATGTTTGAAATTTAACCATATTCCAAACCAAAGCTAGTAAATTTTAAATGTTTAATGTCCCAAACTATCTAAGACTGGATTAGTTTGTATATTCATATTCGGTAATAATTTATTTTGCAACGTTGTAAAAAAATGAAATGATCACAACTATAGAAGTAAAATTATTTTAAAACTATTACTGGTTTAGTTGGTTAAAAAGAACCGAGCAACCGACTTGTTCTGTCAAATCATTTTTTTTATTCTTCATTAAATCCATTTAATATTAGTTACGAATTCATTAATTTTCGATCGGTCAATATATTATTTTATTCAATTTTATTCAGCTTATTTTCAATCTTTATGATGGTTAATGAATTTTTTTTCATTGGTAACATTTATGGTTTTTCACCATCTCCATAACAATGAATCCTTCTTATATTACAACTAAAAAATCCTTCGTTATTATATTGAGCCATAATTGCTTATAGAGCACCAATATAATAATTATAGATATCACGATAATTTAGAATATTGGATAAATATTGTATTTTTATTTGAACGATTTTACCTGATAATAAATCAGATATGGTAAAAAAAAATTTTATTCCAATTGAAAGAAATATATCTATTAGTTTACAATTGCAGATTATGGTTAATTAACATACTAAATTTTCTTATATTCTTGATTAACAAAATTAATATTAACATTCTAGTAGTAAACTAACAAAGATCATAACCAAAATCATATTAAAGATAAAGAATTTTTGTATAATAGTAATAATACTCGAGAAAACAGATTAACGTTACTTTCTTTGTAACAGGCAAAGTTATGAAATTTATCCTTTCGAAAAATCTATCATATAAAAAAAGATAAATTTCTATCGAAATGAGGACTACGAAAAAGGTTTCTTGTATAGACATATTAGATATTATATGTACTCCATTAAAAGTAGTACAATCAGCTGAAATTTGCTACTTTAAACCTTTCCATAAGTTTCAAGTGCATATTGTTCAAAGGATTTAATGTTTGGATGTAGTTCCTTAGCAACAGAAATATCTTTAACTTCTTCATCTCTTCCATAAAGTCCAAATTCTTTAAACCATTTGAACTATAAAACAAATATTTTATTAATAAAAGAACGAGAAAGAATTCAACATTTATTTATTTATTCATTTACCATTTCAATTGATTGTTCGTTGATCCTGGCTGGAAAGTTTTTGGCGATATCTTCATCGTTCAGAGTTTTTAATTTATGAGATTTTCCGGTAACTAAATTTAAAAAAAATTACTTTGTTATCTTTAATTTCATAATTATAATATAAATGAATTTATTTATTACCTTTGGTCAATACATCAATAATATATTTCAAAGTAACATACTCAGCAGCAACGGGAACTTTTTTACCGTTCCACTTAGCAGGTCCTTCCTCAATAATTTTTGCAACGATTGGCTAGGAAATAAAAATCCTCTTAATTAGCTAAGGACTGTCTTTTTTTTTTAAAAAAAAAACAATAACTAATAGATACGTACACCGGTATCACTGTCGACATCGATTATAGGAAGTTGGTCATTCTCTTCTAAATAAGGAATAGTAAGATCAATTTCACCATTTTCTTTCGGAATCAAAGGTAAGCTAGTTCCAAAATTTTGGCTGTAGAAACCGAGATAGACAAATGTAGAATTAGGAATTCCTAATGTCCTAATGTATTGCTCTACGTGATTTTTACCGGTGCATTGGATAATATCAGGATATTTTCCGTAGGATTCAGTAGTAGTATCAGGGAGAGAACTATGTAATATATTTTTATTTAGATATAAATTTGTTTGAAGAAATGAACAGCAATAAAAAATGTAATGACTATATATATTCACCTGTATATTAACCAGTCAACTCCTCTTTCTTTAGCGATATCAGCAAACATTTTACCCACTCTTTCTTCTTCACTGACATGTACACCAATCATTGACTAAATATACATAAAATTATTAAATTCTATTATTACAAAATTCAATATATACCTTTATATTTTTATTTCTTACTTTATCGTAATAATTAGTAACAATCCAAGCAATATCAGCACCATCTAAAGAATTTTTAACATCCTCCTTAATGGATAAATCACATTTAACTACTTCAACGCCTTTAGATTCTAACGCTTTTGCTTCATCAGAATCCGGATTACGAGTTAATGCCCGAATTCTGTAACGTCCCGTAGCAAGAAGTGAATTAGCAACGGATCCACCTTGATGACCTAATTTGGGATCATTACGTTAATTTCACGTGATTTACATTTAGACATAAAACAAATATTTACCTGTAGCTCCGCATACAATGATTAGAGGTTTTTGTATTTGAGACATTATTAAAAACGTTGTTTTTTACCTTTTAGTTGGAAATTATTTCATCCTATATATATATCCCTTCATTAAAAGCATCAGATGATCAGATGTCTGCCACACAAACGCCTCATAATTAATAATTTATCAATTTATCGCCGGTTCAGGAATACCACATGATTATCATTTGACCAGACGATAAATGACATCGTATGTTAAATAAATGGCTTGGATTGCGTAATCGATCGTCCGATCTTTTCCACATATAATCATGTCTCAAATTTCTGATTGAAATCTATAAATAGATTTTTCAAGGGTGAAGTATCCCAACAAAATTGAATCTTCCCTTCATGCGAAAGAACATAATAAGTAATTATTGTTCTATCGTAGACAACTAACAATTGAATGGATGTAAGTACAAATCAGCAACTTGATACAAGAACTAAGCAAGCTCCTATTCTTGCACACTTCATGAAGATTATAGAGATGCTTAAGATTAAGCTCAGTTAAGAAATGAAGAGCTATTGTATTTATTTAATACAACTTGACAAAAATTTAGGCATACTAGTGATCATCACAACCAAATTATAGTTAGAAAATTACATTTGTGATAATTTGTCTATAAACGAAACTTATACCTTTACCTAGCCGTAGCTTCATCATCCATTACAATAATTTTAGATCTTCCCAACAAAGCTCTAGCGAAACAAATAATTGTCCTTGAAATCTTTTCACCTTCACTAACATTGTTTCTAAATTACGAAATTATTTTTAATATTTCTTCTATCACTTTGAACTATCTTATCAGAAGGATCCCGACATAAAGAATCTAAAATTTAACGATCTCAATAGGATAAAAATACGTCACATCCCTAATAAATAATAATAAAAAATCAATTTTAAGAAAATATTCAATATTTCAAATATGAAATTTACCAGTAAATAACGTTAAATCTTGAGGAATGATTGTAATTCTTGATCTCCATTATAAATTCCGGAAGAGATACCAATTCCATCGATATAAAATTTTTCCGTCAGATGGATTCATATTTTAATGATGTCGGTCCAAAGTTGATTTTTTAATGCCAACCTTTAAAAATAATAATAATTTAATAAAAATAAGCAAATATGTTAAAATATTTATTTAATATTAAAGGTGAATATATATATAAATATAATGTTTTTTAAGATCACGCACAATTCACATTAATTCAACATTTATTACATCACCATGTGGCTAACTTTCGGTTCAATAATTCCAGAGGTTCTTGAGTGATTTCTGAAAACTCGTTGAACTCACTACCGCATTTAAACTCAGTATATTCCGTTCAGTAAACTGCATAATGAATGATAGTGATGACTCGGCATCAATATAATCCAAATTCCACAATATAAGAACCAAACAATAAAAGTGGCAAAGACGCCTGTTAAATTATATTTAATAGTTAACCAACGTAATAAGATGTTCTATTTAATATGAAAAAAAAACTTTGTTAGAATCTCTAATGACCGAAAAAAAAATGAGAAAATAATCAAGAAAGGAAACCTTGTTAATATATAATCATTCTAATCCCCCGGGGAACCTTAAATAAGTTCAACGTTTTTTTTTTTCCGAAAATTCATACTTCAGACTAAAAATTTAAACCTAAATAATAATAAAAGTAATAACTCAGTAAGAGATAAAAAGTGGTTATTTTATGTACAAGATGTTATATGAACAAACCTTAGTGAAATTACTTTAAAAGGGTTAATGAACGTTTCTAACACAATCGATCATAATATTTCACACAGTACACGAAATTTATTGTTGGCAAGAAATGCGTGACATTGTGGTACCAGGTACGTGGCGATCATCGGATCATCCAAATTTTGCTATAAATATCTTCATTTAATTCTTAAAAAAAAAAAAAAGCCCTTTCTTCAACTTCATTTTAAAGTTTTTTTTTTCTTATTTGCAAAACATGTCAAACATTTTCAAGAAACAAGAAACTGATCAAGACGATGATGTTGATTGGTTAGAAAAAGCAATTGTTGAAGAACATATTAAATTTTATGATTACTCTCATTTTAATAATATACAAGAAATTAGTAGTGGTTCAGTCGGAAATATTTTTCGTGCAAATTGGAAAGATTCCGATACTGTATTGGTTTTAAAATCATCATATAAATTAACTGTTCAAGAAATCGTAAATGAGGTATTTATATGCACACATATATTATTTTAACTTGGATAAATATTTCGATTAAAATATTAATTTATCATAAATTATATTACAGTTAAAAATACAACGTGAAGTGGATTTTCACGCAAATATTTTACGATTTTATGGAATCTCTAAATTGAGAACTGGATTAATCCATCAAATGAATAAGTATTTGTTGGTTATGGAGTATGCTGATGGTGGTGCGTTGCATACTTATTTGAGGGATAATTTCCATAGACTTAGTTGGAATGATAAATATCGTTTAGCAATTCAACTTGCGAATGCTATATCATGTATTCATAATGAAGATATAGTTCACGGAGATTTGGTAATTTTATTTAAATATTCCTAAAATTTTTTAATTTATTCATAATTCATAATCAAAATAATTGTATTCTTTTAATAGCACTCGTACAATATCCTTGTACATCAGAATAACATCAAACTAACAAATTTTGGGTTATCAAGGAAAATGGCCGAAGATACACATTACGATGATATTTTTATAAATACATTGGGTATAATTCCTTATATGGATCCTCAAAGTTTGTATAGTATTTACAAACTCCAAGACGAAAGTAAACCTTATGAATTAAATAAGAAATCTGATATTTATAGTTTAGGAGTTATTTTATGGCAAATATCAAGTGGTTATAGACCTTTTTATCCTGAAGGTATAGAATATGATATAGATTTAGTCAAGGAAATTAAAAAAGGACAGAGAGAAGAGATTATTGAAAATACCCCTATTAAATACAGTAATTTATATACAGGTAAATAAATATCAATTATGTTTATTAATAATTTATTAAAGAAAATTAATTTAATATATATATATTTTTTTCTAATTAGCTTGTTGGGATGATAATCCCGATAAACGTCCCAATATATATGAAGTTATTTTATCTCTTAAAGAAATAGAAAATAGTTGTTAAATTCTATAACTCAGATAAATAAAGAATTCTTTTATTATGTTAAAGAATAATTAATAAATGTTGAAATTATAAATAGAATGTTTGAATGTAATAGGATTTTTGAATGTTTCTGATATTTCTGTGCCTTTAAAACATTAATCTTACGAATCACGCGCATATGACTTCACAAGTACGAGAGTCAAAATAAGGCATAATTTTAGAGGGTACCAAATGTTACATTTAATTTTGCCAAGGTAGTTTATGATTAACCATTATCATTTTAATTCTTATTCTTTGCATTAAGAATCACAATTTTTTCATAGTTTCTTAATATCATAGGATGTAATTGTCGAAAAATCCCCGGTAAGAAATAATTAAAAATATTTTTGGTATTTTTTCTTTGAAGAAACTTTTGATGGATAGTTACACNTGATGTCAAATGAAAGAGTAAATCTGCAGCGGAATTAATTCTTGNTCTTAAAAATTATCACAGGATGTGATTCCCGGTAACATTCGAAATAATTAAAAATATTTTTGGCATTTTTTCTTTGAAGAAACTTTTGATGGATAGTTACACCTGATGTCAAATGAAAGAGTAAATCTGCAGCGGAATTAATTCTTGGTCTTAAAAATTATCACAGGATGTGATTCTCGGAAAATCTCCGGTAACATTCGAAATAATTTTTTCTTTGAAGATAGCTTTTGATGGATAGTTACACCTGATGTCAAATGAAAGAGTAAATCTGCAGCGGAATTAATTCTTGATCTTAAAAATTATCACAGGATGTGATTCCCGGTAACATTCGAAATAATTTTTTCTTTGAAGATAGCTTTTGATGGATAGTTACACCTGACGTCAAATGAGAAGATTAAAACTACAGTGGTTTAATCTTGAAAATTATCAATGGATGTAATTGTCGAAAAATCTCCGGTAACATTCGAAATAATTAAAAATATTTTGGCATTTTTTCTTTGAAGATAGTTTTTTATGAATGGTTACACCTGACATTAGATGAAAGAATAAACCCTGCAGTGGAATTGATTTTTGCAGAAATATGATCTAAACTCTTTTTGATTCCATTCATAATTATTTGGCGTTTTCTCAAAAATTTTTTAAGTTTAATAAAATTTCGTTTAAACATTATCTAAACCAAAAATAGAAATATGAAGACCCTGAACAATAAAGATAATAGTAAATAAAGGACCGGCATTATCAAAAAGAAAAAACCCACATCATTTTCAAACTCGAGTATGTCAACTTTTTTTGTATTGCTTGAATGTCTCGGAGTCTTGAATACTAATTTAAGTATCTTGACTTTTACTTTTTTATTTATATAAAGGCAATGATTTCAACTTACTCTGATAATAATTATCTTTTATTAAATTATCGATAATTTTATCATGAAACGAAATTATTTGATTTTTGTAGTCATTTTATTGACTACGCTTTCAATAATCAATGCTGTGTACGTCCCACTTCGTAAGAGAGCTACTGATTTTACGAACTGTTCTGCAAACATAACTTCATCATTCGATTTGGTTTCAAATGCCAACCCTCCAGCTTCTGGAACATTCGGGCTTGTTAGTCTTACAGTCAATCAAATACCGAAGGATATCGAAAAAGTTAAATTTACCACCGATTTACAAGATCCTGATGGTAAATCCCTAAAGGGATTCCCTGTAGATGCTGATGGCTGTGTTTTTGTTGGAGTTAAGTGCCCAATTCAGGCTGGAAGCAGATTTTCAGTAACATATCCTGTTGATATACCAGTCAATGCACCTGCCAAATACACTCTTCTAGTTATACTTTCAGATGATACAAATGGCATTGAAATAGTCTGTTCTGGTCTTGTCGCAACTGTTAAAACAGAACAACCTGATACATCATCATCTACTGAACCATATGGAACAATAACTAAAGAACCAAATTCACCTGGATTTAAACCAATAGGGTCAATGGAACGTATACCATTTGGTATACCTGTAAAGAGATGATGGCAAAATTACGGAGTCTTTATCTATCAATATCTAATCAATTAGTTTATATATTTATTTTTAATTGTAAATTGATTTTTTTTGTTTTCTTTTTTTTTTTGTAAGGTAATTTTATTTTATTACTTGATTGTAAACTATTCCAGGTAACCAAATGCAAAAAGAAGTAATTTACTCTTTCCAAAATTACAAGGATATTGAAAGCAGCATTAAATTTGACAACCAATAATTAGATTGATGGATAAGAAATTATTTTTTAAAAAATTTTTTTTTTATTTTTGAGAAATTTTATGTATTTCATTCAAATCTATTATATATCTCATCATTAATAAAAGTTCTTTTTGTTAATAAATTTTACGACGCGTCTTTTTAATAAATTCAAACTTTGACGCTTCGGATCCGAATTTTTAAAAACTGTGAAACTAACAAATACATTCTTGATAGAATAAACAGGTAAATTCGACGGGCTTCTAGGAATATAAAAAACCTGAATAGTTATTGTCAGTTATACAGTACAAATTACACCCATATAAATATTTTTTTTTTTAAAAAAAAATATTGATAACAGATAATGTTGATTGGAAATAAAATTTAGTTATATTTATTTATGAAGAATTTTCGTGAATAAATTTTAAAGAACGCTAAAGTGTTATTTTTATACGAATAATAAATATTTATGGTTAATTGAAAACATTTGTTTTTTAAAATAATACATTATGCTTTAGATTAAAGTAAATGATTGTACTGCGTCTCTTTCTCACGCACCTTACAATAATTTGAACTAAATAAATCAATTATATTATTTAAATTTTTATTATTTTGTTACGTACTTTACTTTAAATTAGTAAATAAAATAAATAAAGGTAATAAAAATATGTTAATAATGAATTTATAACAATTATAATATGATATTCTAGCTACAAATAAGCAAATAACCATTTTTCAATTAATTCCTCGTAAAATCCATGTATTATATAATTGAAATAAATTCATACTTTACTAGTTAAAAAATAAATTCTTATTAATTCAAAATACAAGTTATTTCATTCATATATAGTGTCATCATTGCAGGGAATTTAAAGTTTTCAAATTATATTTTATCCATGCTCAGTCTTAATTATAATGATAATTAATTATGGAATACCTTATTCAGCTTATTTGTAAATTCATCACGACCTCCATAAGTAAGGAAAAAAAAAATCAAATCATTGTATATTTTTCTTTTCGGATATTGTTGATATATAGTTAATGGCGCAACTTGCTAAATTTAATATGCTTATACTAAATTATTTTTCTTTAAATTTAAGCCATCACTTGGTCATCTACAATAAGAAATTTCGCAATATATAGAAATATCACAGAAAATAACGATGATGGTATGGTGAAAATTTTTTTATATAATAATATTGTTAGAAAAGATTAACGATTTCAACAGTATCAAATGCAAGATTAACTCAAATTATGACAAGCACAAACAAGTTAATACTACAACAAATAATGATGATAATGATTATTATTATTTATTTATTTTTTTTTCTACATTTGGTTTTTTCTAAAATTAGAGATCTTGTCATAAAATAGATTTATTTTTGTAAATTTATATTTTAAAATAAAAATAAAATCGAAATTAATTGTTAAGAGAAATGATTTTTAACGTTAAATAAAAATTAAGATTAATTTAGTGTAAAGATTAAAAAGATAATATTGAGGGTATCCTTAATTCTCTCCAAAATTAACAAAAACGTAAATCACAAAAAACACGATACTAAATTGGAAATAATTAATGGCACAATCTAAACGAAAATTCTTTTTTCTATTAAAGAATTTTTTGGTTAAAATATTGCCGTATTAAAATTTTGATTGACACGAGAAAGCAAGTTGTACCACGGAAAAAAAGTAATCTCCAAATAAAGTTAAGCATCATGACACAAGCCTTAGTAATAAATGACGAAATGACGATTAAATTCAGTTAGTATTAAATAACATACTCCGAAAAAAAATTTTTTTTTCTCTTTCTTTGAATACCCAATTTGGACCTTGATTGTAAAAAAAATCAAACAGAATTGTAAATATTCTAATTTTTCAACTGAAAATTTTTTTCGTAAATTTATACCTGAATTAATAAAAATAATCATGTCAAATGTAAACACTGATAACAATTTGTGTGAAAAAAATGACCAACTTTATAATGATAATAAAAAACAGAATGTTATAGTTTTAAAAATATCGGATTATGATTTGGATTTTGACGAAAGAGAAGCGAAATTTAAGGGTTATGATCTTGTTTCATGTGAAAAATGTAATCAAACAATTAAAAATTTGCTTTATTATTGTAAAGAATGTTATGAAAAAGAAACTGATGAAAAAGAAATAAGACGTATGAAATATGGAAAATGTAAAGAATGTTTTCAAACAAATACAGGTTACAAATGGTGTCATTTTTGTAATTCGAAACACTTTCAACAAGATTTTGATAAGTGGACTAGTGGAAATAAAGTTATTGATAAATTAATACAAGATAATCAACTTTCAGCTAGAAAACTATATAAAATATTAGAATGGATTCCATATGATAAATTTAATGATATTAAATATATAGCCGAAGGAGGTTTTGCTAAAGTATATTCAGCCACTTGGATAGACGGACAAATTGGAAAATGGAAAAAAGAATCTAATAGCTGGGAAAGATCTGGTCCATTTACAGTTGCTTTAAAAGTATTCAATAATTCATCAAATAATAAATTAAGTGAAGATTTTATAAATGAGGTTTGTAAAATTAAATAAATATCAATTAAATTTAAGCTATTTTTATACTTTTTTATTCAATTATTTTTTATTAAAATTATAGATAAAATTTTTCAAAAATGAACATATTGCTTTGGGTATAGTAGAATGTTATGGGATTACTAAAGAGCCTAATACACAGAATTATGCACTAGTATTACAATTTGTAGAAGGGGGTAATTTACGTTCTTATCTTGATCAAAATTTTAATTCAATTACTTGGAAACAAAAATTGGATATTATATTAAGTATCTCTTTTGGACTTGCTTTTATTCATAATGTTAATTCTTCAATTCATAAAGATCTTCACTTGGGTAATGTTTTGCAATCCACTAGGATAGATAGTACTGGTACAGTTATTAGTGATTTTGGATTTTGCAAACCAGCAGATGAAGCAGATAGTAGAAAGATTTATGGAGTAATGCCATACATGGCACCTGAAATATTACGTGGAAAAGAATACACACAAAAATCTGATGTATATTCATTTGGTATTATTATAAATGAAATAATTTCTATAATTCCTCCATTTAATGATGAACCACATGATCATTATCTTGCATTGGATATTTGTCGTGGTAAACGTCCAAAAATAAGAGACGAAACACC
>QKYT01000036.1:74792-95344 GCA_003550305.1 Glomus cerebriforme | reverse complement strand
AGAAGGATTTATATCTTCAAGAAATACAGCAGGTAAATATTTATAATTTCCTTTTTTTGTTAAAATTATTAAATTATTAAATATTTGTTTTATTATTTTTAAATAATCAAAAAAGAAATCAATGCTTATACCTCTGAATGTTTTGATTGTATTGTTCCTGATTTAAGTAAATTGGGTAAGAAAAAATTTAAAACATTATTATAATATTATTTCCATTATAATTTGTTAATTAATTGATTTTTTTTTTAATAAATTAGATGTTAACGATAAAAATAAGAAACAATATTATTTAAATTTTTTATTTATTCCATTTGCGTTATTTTTTTTATTTTTTTTATTTATTATTTCATAATAAAATTTTATTTTGAAAATTATTAGTGTCACAAATAAAATAAAATTATTATAAAAATTTTAATTTTTGTATTCGTTAATAAAAATTGGATTGTAAAATTCAGTTAAAATTCTCGTAAAAAAAAAAAAAAAAAATTTTTTTATAAGCATTCAAATTGAGTTGAAATTCTAAAGTTAATGAAATAAAGACAGAAGATCGAAATTATTTACTAGTAATCACATTTTTTTATTATGAAAAATGAATTATTTTTTTTTCGTAACAAATTAATTTAAAAGTTTAAAAATCTCTACAAAAAGTTAAATTTTAGGATTGATTTGCAAGTCCTATTTAAAGTAGATAGTTAATATAGTTTATTTATGAAACATTAACTTTATCTAAGAGGTAACCTTAGCAGCGGTTCCAGCTGATTTCAAAAACTTTATTTAATAAATTAATTTTTTCAACTTTTAATTTTGTATCGAAAAATGTTCAACCATTTTATTAGTATATCAGTTAACAATAGTAAATCCACCTTTTGTCGTGTCATAGTAATATCCTAAATCCATCGTTTATTATAAAAATAAATCACAATAGATTACCAAATTGATCTAGCTGACAATTTAGTAAAAAAAAAAAACTCTTCCCTAAAATCGTAAAAATAATTAGAAATCCGCAGCAAAAAATTCTTAGAAGAAATGGGTATTAACATATCGACCGAAGAAGTGGCGATTTTTGAAGGTTTCGGAGCGAAACAAGTACAAGAACAAGACAACACTCTTTTATTGGCAGGTATAACACCTGAAGAACAAGACGTTATCATAAGAGAATTTTTAAATATAAACGGGGCGACAGCAGCATTGATAAGAACCATAGCAACGTTGGTACACGCAAAAACAAAAGGACAAACAGAATCTCTATGCCAAGCGGAATATATAGCAAATTTACTTGGGGACAAAAATGAAATAAAACAGTTACAAGAGCAAATAACTTTATTAACAAATAAATATATAGAGACGGAACAGACAGCCAAAGCGAAAATAGAGGAGCTCTCGAATAAGTTACTAGAAGTGACCACGGATAAAAACACGTTACAAAATGCGTATGGGGATGAGAGGGCGATAATGGTTACGAAAGAAATTGGATATTTTGAATCGAAAGAACACTATAGAGACTTGGATGAAAGTGACTACGCCTCATCAATAAGGAATGAGAGCGATGATGAAAGTATGACGGAATCTTTGACCAATAGATTCAGGAACTTGGAGATCCCTCAAAGTATCAAAGCTAAGGGAAAGAGACCAGAGGGAAAAGTAGATGAACCAATGGAAGTAGAAACCAAAAACGAAAAAGGAAACTCATTAAATAATTCAATTCACGCAACAAAGAAAAAGAATCAACACAAGGAAAACCAAAGTTTTCAAAAACATGTGTTAGGGGTAAATTGTGCAGCTTGTGGAGTAAACAAAGAGGAGTTGATGCAATTGATAAAAGAGGATATGATCACCTGTAACATAAGTTACGAACAAATTAAGGAAATCTTTGTCAATCATAACAATCACATGACGGTGACGGTTGCACAACTAAGTGATGCAAATAAAATAATGATGAAAGATCATGGAAGGAAGTACAAATATGTCAAGTTGTACGAATTGAACCAAACAATAGGGCACACAAAAATCTTATTAAAAAATGTATCTAAACACGTGACAAGAGAGATGCTGGTAAAAGCCGTGGAAGAGAATATAGGAACCATTGGGGATTTAGAATATAAAATGAAGAAGGCTAATATAGACGTGGAGGTAGAAGTAGAAGTTCAGATACCAGACACAAAATTTAGAGACATATGGTCGATTGCATGTAATGGATATAGAATAGAAGTGCAACAAATGAACACAGACTCAGAAGAAATGTTCAAAAAAAGAAGAAGATTTTCAGTAAAAATTAAAAATTTGCCACCAAATACTACAGATCAACACCTAGAAGGGGATTTATTAACGAGACACGCTAAGTACTGGAAAGTATACAAAGTAAATGAAGAGCGAATGGAAGCGTTGGTGCTTTTCAAGTCAGAAAAAGATAAAAACTTGGCAACATCTAAGAAAGTAAAAGTAAACAATAAGGAATATGAATGGTGGATGGGAGAACAATACCGACAACAACAACAACAACAAACACAACATAGAGATCAAGATCATGGTAGGAGATACAGGGGAAATTACTGCGGAATTTGTAAAAAAAATAATCACAGGATGCAAGATTGTTACTTTAACAAAAGAAAAGGAGAGAATTACTGTTCAATATGTAGACGTAGAGGTCACGCAAATGAAACTTGTTACTATAATAATAATAATAATAGAAGCAGAGTAGGTAATGGTGGACCAAGGATAAGTTTCCAAGAAAGGCAGGTAAGATTGCAATACCGAGGTGATGAAAGAAGAGGACAAAACAATAATGGAAGACAGGAGTTTTTTCGGACTGGAGCGAACAGAGTACCAATCAATAGACCGCGGATTATTAATCAATCAGGAACAGGTAGGACGTACTACAATAGAGAAGATCAATACAATAATGGAAGACCAATTAGAGGTAAATACGGATATAATGATAGAAGATATAGTAGACGGGATGGTGGAAGAATCCACCATTAGACATCCTGAACCTGAAAATTACAAAGGAAGAGTAGAGGAGAGGGAGGAGGAAATATTGGAGATGAAAGGGATGATGAAAAATAAACTAAAACGGAAAAAATCAAAAAAACAAAAAAAACAATCACAAAATTCAAAAAATAACAATCTAACACATATTGGAGAGGTAGATACTACAAATAAAAAGGTAAATCAAATGGAAATGAATCAAATAACGAATCAAATAAGAAAATTGAGGATAACTGACCATAGTAACGATACGTTAACGATAGTAACACATAATGTAAGAGGTATGAATAATCCAAAAAAAAGTAATCAGATAATAGATTTTATAAAAGAAAAAAGAAAGAAATGGGACATAATAGGACTATCAGAAACCAAGCTTAATGAAAGGAATGATCGTTACAAATTTAAAGAATTAGATGAATATTATACTACAATAACAGCTAGTCACGAGGAAAATACGAAAGAGGGAGTAGCATTAATAATTAGAAAGCAGTTCAAGAAAAATATTAGGAATATAGAAAAGTTACAAGGGCAACTATTAAAAGTAGAACTAATTTTCAATAACCAGAAAAACAAGAATATGCTAATAGTACAAGTTTATCAACCAAATAAAGATCGCGAAAGTAGCGACAAAATAAAAAAGAAAATCAATGAATGGACAAATAGAAAAGATAAAGACAAATGGGAAATAATAATAATGGGAGATTTAAACGAAAATATAGATAAATTAACGAAGAATAAAGACCATAGAAAAATAAAGAGGACGTTAGTAGATCAATTAAAAAGTAAAGGTTATACTGATCTACAGGAAGCAATACTAAAGGACGATGAGAAATTAGAGCATACGTGGACAGATGGAACACACAAAGCAAGAATAGATTATATTTTGGTAGATTCGAAGCTAATAAATAGAATCACAGAGTTTAAAGTAAAAAGTAGTAAAAACTTTACAAATAGTGATCATAAAATTCTAATAGTGAAATTAAGGAAAAACAAAGAACGAAAGTGTCAATGGGAAAAAACAAAGAAAAAAGTAAAAGTGGACTACAATAATATTACGGAGAAACACTGGAAAGAATTTAACGAAGGGACTAAAGAAAAAGTGGATCAATTAAATCAAGATGACATAGAACAAATGAATATAGATCAACAAACAGAAATTATTGAAAACATATTAAGAGAAATGAGCGAACAAAGATTACCAACGAAAGAAATCATGATAAACAATTTAAAGAAAAGAAAACCAAAAGAAATAGTAATATGGAATAAATACAAAAATTGGATAATTAAAATAAGACGTAAGGTCAAAAAAATTTACACGAATTATATAAAACATAAGAAGAAAGATGAGAACGAAATAAAGGAATTGAACGAACTCATAATAAGGTTTAATGATAAAATCCCAGAAAAAAATATGAAAATTATAACGAACAAAAATTATAATTTAGAGGCAATAGAAAAAATAAATAAGATAAAAAAGATGATTGGGAAGAAAATTATCGAAGAACAGATAAAAATAGATCAAAAAGCAATAGATGATGCAATTAGAAGACGCGAAATAGAATTAGAAAAAGACCCAAAAAAGATGATTAAAAAAATTTTATGGGAAAAACAAACAAGTAAATTAGATCTTGATAGAATAGTAATTGAAGATGGAGAATATAAATACAGAGTAATAACATCAGAAACAGAAATACATGAGAAAGTACGAACTCATTACAAAGAATGGACGAGAAAAAGACTAATAAATGAAGAAATAGAAAAAGAATGGATAGATCAATATTATCCGATTGACGATATAAAAAGGGAATGGTACGAAGACTTAGTAAAAGAAATTACACTAGAAGAAGTAGTAGAAGTAATTAGAAGCTCAGCAAATAACAAAGCGCCAGGAATAACAGGAATAACTTATGACATGTGGAAGAATAGTAATATAGAAATTAAAAAATTACTACAAAATTTATTCAATAAAATATTAGAGATAGGAGCATATCCTGATTCATGGAAGGAAGGTTTAATCTTTCCAATACCTAAAAAGAAAGAATGGAATGGCAACTTAAAATTAACAAGACCTATAACACTAATAGAGACGACGAGAAAATTATTTAATAAAATAATAACTAATAGATTAACAGACATATGTAAGGAACATAACATATTAAAAGGAAAAAATTATGCGGCGCTCAAAGGTGACAGTACGTTAGAACCAATTCATACAATGTATAATCTACTACAAGAGGCAAAGGATAATAAAAAAGAAATTTGGGTTTTATTTATGGACATTAGTAAGGCGTATGATTCAGTTAACAATACTTTACTAGAAAAAGCCCTAAGGAGAATAAAATTACCGGAAGTAATTATTAGTCTAATAATGGATATAAATGAGAATAGATTCAATAGAGTTATAGTGAATAACGATATTACAGAAAGATTTAAAGTGGAAGATGGGATTGACCAAGGCGAAGTTTGGTCTCCTATACTATGGCGTATTTTCTTAGATCCATTATTAAGTGAACTTAACAAAAATATGAACTTAGGCTACAAAATGACAAGAATAAATGGATATGGACTATATGGAGAAAGAGCAGATGGTTATGATTTCAAAACTAATCATTTAGCATTCATGGACGACACGAATATTGTGGCGAACAATAAAAGCAATTTAATAGATTTATATAAGATTTGCAATAGCTTCTATCAAATGGCTGATATTAAAGCAAATCCAGATAAATATGAATTGCTGAACATGAATGCGACGGAGGATAGTATAGAAATTAATGGCCAAATAATTAAAGCTAATAAGAACATAGAAGGAATCAGATATTTAGGAGTCTATATCAATAGTAAAGTATCGAAAGAAGCGGGAAAAATTAAAATCAACAAAATAATTGGCTCTGCGGTAAAACAAATGAATTGGAAAAAAATTACAGATAAACAAGTAATATATATGTGGAATAACGTTCTGGTGCCAGCAATAGAATACCAAATGCAAACGACGATCTTATCGAAAAATGAATGCAAAACAATAATGAGACCTGTCAAGAAATTAATAAAAAGAAAAATGAATTTATCGTTAGCAACGCCAGATACAATAATATATAGTGATATATTTTTAAACGTAACGAATATTTATGATAGACAATTAGAACATCATGCTAACACGTTGCTTTATAAACTTAATAATGAAGGGGAAATGGGAATTAGTACAAGAATAAGACTAGACCAGATAAAGAAAAAAGAAATGATATTTGGATGTATACTAGAAAATATAAATAGTATTAATAGAAGAACAGACGATATTATAATTAAGAGTATACAATTATTAGAAGAAAATGACTTTAGATTATGTAATCATTTAAGTAGATTTAAGCATATGGATCGAAAAGGAAATTTTAGAATTACAGATATATTAAAGAAGGAGATAATAAAAAAAGGTAAAAAGAGTATAAAGTCGACGGAAAGTATGTTCATAGAAGATATAATTACGAAAGATAACAAATTAAAGTCGTGGAAGCAAATTTGCAACGAGAATGGACGAAGTGCGAAAGGACGAATTCCAAAATGGTATCTAGAAGCAAAAACAATTTTAACAAAAGATAATAGTGATAATTTATTAGTAGGGATATACAGTAATTTAGGTAATTTTAAAAAAGAGATGTTAGAAAAAGAGATTAATAAATATAATGAGAGTCAAGAAAATTGGGAAAAATTAGAAAGGGAGTTTACTAAAGAAGATAAAGATAATGTGAACATAATTAATAGAATGATATTGGAAATAGATAATATATGGGGAAGATATAAAAATATTGAAAAAAGTATTGAGGACGAATTATTAGAGAAATTTTTTAATCAAAATAATATAAATCAAAAATATAAAATAGAACGGAAGAAAATTGATGATAATAAGGTGTTATTGAAGTGGAGTAAAGTTATAAATGAAAAAGAAGAAAATATAATTAATATAACAGTGAACGATATGGATAAAGAAAGGAATTTAATATTATTATTAATTATAATAGGATTAACGGGAATAAATAACGAAAAAATTATTATTGAATCAGTTGAAGCAAGGAACTTATATAGTATAATGGAGAAAATGAATAATGTTAAAATGAACGTGGTTAAAAGAAGAAGATGGAAAATAAGAAACATTAATTACATAGAAAGATTAATGGAAATAACGGAAAATAAGAATATTTTTTGGAGATTAGAAGAAACTATTGAAAAAAGAAAAGAAAAAGATGATATTATAAAAAGTAAGGGGTTAAGTGAAATAATAGATATTAATGAAATGGAAGAATTAATACCGATAAATAGATATAATATATATTGGAATAGAAAATTAATTAATGGTCAAGTAAGAGAAATGGTTAAGAAATATAATAAATTAAAATATTTAGGCGAATGGTTAATGTTAAATATAAATAAAAAATTAATAATGAATTTGGAAGATAAGGAAATTAATTGGGGAAAAACGTTAGAATATATAAATAATAAAAAAGAAGGAGGGATTTTTACAACATCGGATAAAGATAGAAGAGATAGGTGTTATAATTTGAAAAACTTGATCGAACAATTACCAACGTACAAAGTAATGGAAAGAAGGAATAATGAAATATACGATGCAAAATGTCCTCGATGTAAAAAAGAAGAAGAAACGTGGATGCATATCTGGGAATGCGAAAAGAATGAAATCAAGTTCAATGATATCATAATAGAAGAAATTGATAATCAAATAAGCGCATTAAAACAAGAAAATATTTCTATTAATAGAAAGCAATGGCATCATAGAATAAAAGAAATATTATTTAAAAGATCAAATTACATCGAAGGAGGTTACATATATCATGAAGTAATAAAGGGCATATTTAATAAACAACTTTATGATATAGAAAATCAAAAATTAATAAAATTGTCAATGGAAAATTTTATTANAAATGTGGCAAAGAAATCAAAAGACCGAATTTGGAACAAAAGATGCGATCAAGTTATAGAATCAGAGAGGAAAAGAGGATTAACTAGATTAGAAAAAAGGAAAAAACAAAATAGTAAAAAATTAAATGACGAAGAATAAAGGAATATTACTTTAAACAATTATAATCAACAAATTATAATTAGTCAATTAATAGATAGATGGATGGGTTTACTAATAGAAACTGAAATGAGCTACAAGGACATATGGTACATCGCTAGTATAAAAGACATAGTAAATAGCGTATAAATAGTTAGAAGATAATTATAGTTTTTATATATTATAGAAAATCTTTATAATGTATTTCATAGTTTACGTATAATTATTCTTATATAATTACANAGTAAACGTATAAAGATACAAAGTAAATAAATAAAATAAATTGATCTAGCTGATCAACCAATCAAGAATTATCATTAAATTTTTCCATTGTATGACAAAATATTAAAACTATATTTTTAATTCGTGAAATTGAATTGTTTTGTATAAATTAACAAGATGACAAAGATTGTAATAATTACAAATAAATTTTCATATGTCGACTTTCTTAATAATATTTTAATATAGTACTAGTCATTAAAGAAAATTAAGCGCGATAAAAGATAAACAATAAAAAATCGTTCCAATAGTGTTCAAATCAAAATATTAAATCTTAATTTGTCGCATATTATTTGTCACATGTTAATCTCTTAATGCCAACATGAAGGTGAAATTTTACAAAATCCTAAAATATTTAAAAACAAAAATAATCATAAATCTTGTCAAACAAGACATTTTTATGTTTTTAGCATTTATCGATCACAACCGTAATAACTGTATCATTGCATTAACATCTCTTTCAAAAGCGTATTTTATCGGTAAAACTTTGTATTAAATATTTGGTCAGAGAACGAAAATTTTATTTAGAAATAATATTTTAATAAACTTAATTCTAATCCAATGTAACATGTACGAAGGAGAAGGAATTTATTTTGAATGATGCTCAAGAAACAAACTTTAACTAGTTGTGAAATTTATCTTATCATGATATACAGTATATCAAATGTGAATATCGAACACAATAAATTTAATTCCGAAATAAGATCTGTAAAAAAAGGTTTCTAATATATATAAACATTTACATTTTATATTTATAAACTTATTATCCAAACAAAAAAGAATTCAAAAATAGTAGTATATGATCAGATAGTACAATATTTAACATTTGCTACAGTACATTTTTAAGCCTTTCCATAAGTTTCAAGTGCATATTGCTCGAAGGTTTTAATGTTTGGATGTAATTTCTTAGCAATAGAAAGATCATTAACTACACTATCCGTTCCAAGAACTCCATAATCTTTATTATATTTGAACTATAAAACAAAAAAAAAAGGATGAATATTTTTTATTAATAAAAAAAAGATAAAAAATTCAATAATAAGTTCACTTATTTACCATTTGTTTAAATTGTTCATTGTTATTAGATGGAAATTCTTTGGCGATATCTTCGTCATTCAAAGTTCTTAATTTATGAGTTTTTCCAGTAACTATAATAAAAAAAAAATAATTGTTCTATGTTATCTTTTATAATAAATAAAATCTACAGTATTTTTAAATTATTTACCTTTAGTCAATACATCAGTAATATATTTCATTGTAACATTCTCGGCAACAGCAGAAACTTTTTTACCATTCCATTTAGCAGGTCCTTCCTCAATAATTTTTGCAACGATTGGCTAGAAAAAAAAATTTTTAATAAAAGGATTTTACTTTTTTTTTTAAAAAAAAAACCGAATAAATTTGATTTATAAACACATACACCGGTATCACTTTCGACATCGATCATAAGAAGCCGATCATTTTCCTCTAAATAAGGAATAGTAAGTTCAATTTCACCATTTTCTTTCGGAACCAAAGGCACGTGAGTATTAAAATTTTGGTAGTAGAAACCGAGATAGACAAATGTTGAATTTGGAATTCCTGATGTCCTAATGTATTGTTCTACGTGATTTTTACCACTAAATTGGATGATATCAGGATATTTTCCTTCAGATTCAGTAGTAGAATCAGGGAGAGAACTATATATATAATATATATTTTATTTAGATTATAAAAGTTTTTCACAGAAACAAAGATTATAACGATTAATATTCACCTATAGATTAACCAATTAATTCCTTCTTCTTTAGCGATATCGACAAACATTTTACTTACTTTTTCTTCTTTACCAAGATCTTCGCCCTTCAATGACTAAATTTACATAAACGTATTAAAACTTCTCATTCTTACACATAGCATTATAAAATATATAGTCCTTATAAAAGGGGCTGGTCACTTTACTTACTTGATCCCAGAAATTGGTATTCAACCAAACAATATCAGCACCATTTAAAGCATTTTTAATATCCTCTTTAACTGTTATATCAAATTTGATTATTTCGGCTCCTTTAGAAGCTAACGCTTTTGCTTTATCGGAATTCGGATTACGAGTTAATGCTCGAATCCTGTAACGCCCCGTAGCAAGAAGTGTTTTAGCAACGGATCCACCTTGAGCACCTGATTTAGGAGTTTGGAGTTAATTATTGAAATTAATTTACCCCTCGAATATAAAAAAACAAACATTCACCAGTAGCTCCGGTTACAACGATTAAAGGGTTTTGAGACATTGTTAGAAAGTGTGATTTTTTTACTTTCTAAAATGGCGATATATATAAAGATATATCTCTCTCTCACGTGATTTCATATAATTTGTTAATATTGGAACTAAAAAATTAAAATTTAACCATTTTAAGTCTCACATGATTAGCACAAATTCTCACTCGCACGTGACCAGTAATATATAAGGGTAAAAGTTATGATCGTCGACGGTTAGATGCATAATTATTTTTCAATTTGTAATATCTTATTTTTCTTGTTGACAAATGATGTAAGATGCCAAGCTAAAATTGTAAATTTATTTAATGAAAAAATATAAATATATAGAAAAATTTAACAATGATTTATAATAATATGAGAAAAATGACGTCTATATTTGATATATAGATAGAAAACATTATTAATCAAAAACCCCACTTTCTTCGTAAAGGAAAATTTTTAGTTAAATTTTAAAAATTACATCAGAACTTTTAGAATCAAAATTTGCAAAAATACGAATGTCTCAAAACCCTTTAATCGTTGTAACTGGAGCTACAGGTGAATGTTTTGCTTTTTTATGCCGAGAGTAAGTCATGTGAAATTAATTTCGATTATTAACGCTAACATCCTAAATCAGGTGCTCAAGGTGGATCGTATCTTATTCATTTCTTTCTACGGGGCGTTACATGATTCGAGCATTACTCGTAATCCGAATTCCGATAAAGCAAAAACGTTAGCTTCTAAAGGAGCCGAAGTATATAACCGTTAAAGAGGATATTAAAAATGCTTTAAATGGTGCTGATATTGTTTGGTTGAATACCAATTTCTGGGATCAAGTAAGTAAAGTGACCAGCCCCTTTTTGAGGTCTTTATATTATATAAAAATGAGAAATTTTATTAAGTTAAATTTAGTTATTGAAGGATGTAGATTTTGGTGAAGAAGAAAGAGTAAGTAAAATATTTGTCGATATCGCTAAGGAAGAAGGAATTAACTGATTGATCTACAGGTGAATATTAATCGTTACATCCTTTTGTTTTTGCGATAAAACTTTAATATCTAAATAAAATATTATATATAGTTCTCTCCCTGATACTACTACCGAATCTGGTGGAAAATATCCTGACATCATCCAATTTGCTGGTAAAAATCACGTAGAACAATACATTAGGACATTAGGAATTCTAAATTCAACATTTGTCTATATCGGTTTTTTACTGCCAAAATTTTGGAACCATTAGACCTTTTATTCCGAAAGAAAATGGTGAAATTGAAGTTGCTATTTATGCTTTGGAAGAAAATATTAAGCTTCCTATGATTGATGTTGACGCTGATACTGATGTAAGTGTTTATTAATTATATATATATTTTTTAAAAAAAATAATTTCTCGTCTAAAAAAATTTTTTTTTCTCCTAGCCAATCATTGCAAAAATTATTGAGGAAGGACCTGCTAAATGGAACGGTAAAAAAATTCCCGTTGCTTCTGAGGATGTTCCTTTGAAACATATTATTGATGTATTGACTAAAGGTAAATAAATATAAATAATTTTTAAATATGTGAATTTTATTTAAAAGATAATAAAGAATAATTGTTTTTATTATAGTTACCGGAATAACTCATAAATTAAGAACTTTGAATGACGAAGATAACGCCAAAGTGAATCCAGCCAAGAACAACGAACAAGTAAATCAAATGGTAAATAGATAAATAAATAAATAAGTATATCGGATTCCAACTCATCCTTTTATTTATATATCATTTTTTTTTTGTTTATAGTTCAAATGAATCAAGGAATTTGGACTTTTTGGAAAGGATGAAGAACTTAATGATATTTCTATTTCTAAAAAACTACATCCAAACATCAAAAACTTTGAACAGTATGCACACGAAACTTATGGAAATGATTAAAGTAGCAAATAAAAATTTTAGCAAAAGAATCGTGATTTTATATAAATTAATCCATTAAAGCAGTAAAAGAAAAGGAATATATTTTATTTAGTACGTATAATAAAATTTAATACTTAACAACACTTAACAATCATACGATTATGTTCAATATTTGTACACCAAAATTAATTGTGATTTATAACACCTTATATAATCATTGTCCAGTGGATAATTATGTTCGATACAAAACCACGCAATGTATATAAAATTGCGTTGGTACTGCCCCGTGATCATACCGGTGACATTCAGATAACGTGACTGACGCGTACTTTTAACAATATGCATGTATAAATATCAAATTATTAATTTAAAGTTAAAATATTTGTGTGATTTACATATTAATTGGGAGACAAATAAAGGAATTTGTTCATATGGTGGTTTATAGCATTATAGGTGTCGCGCACCATATTTAGACTATTTTCATTTGAAGGACTTCAATGGTATCGAAAATGTTGGAAAGATGGATGAAGAGATAAATTGAGCTTAATAAATTATGATTTATTTATTTAATTATTATTTCTGTGTTCATTTGCAAAAAATCATGAAAATTTTCATTTCAGTTTATTTAGTGTTCACTAAATTGTAACACTAAAAATATACTTATATCACTAAAATAATTAAAAACCATTCGATATCATGTTGAGAACATTAGAGCCATTGAAGCCTTTCTAATGTCCCGTCAATGGTTAATATTATGATAGGGTGAGTATACGACGATTAAATGATTGGTTGACTTTAATTTTAATATAAATTAAAGAATTTATTATTATGGAGATTGTGAGAATCTTTTCCGGAATAGAAGAATAATTTTAATGGATTAAGATTATTAAGATCTTATTTTAGAATTTGGATATTTCACCAATATATTCAATATTCTAATCATTAAGGTATTATGTCAAGCTTGCTCTAATAACTGTTTGTGAACAACCTGAAAATTTATCCAGCAATAATGGTTTTACAGCGTTGTTACCTTTCACAAAAAATGAAGATTTATAGAAGAAATAAATTATGGGATTGTTGGTAAGTCAATTGATTGGTGGAAATCAAATCAAAATTTCATGTGAGAAGACAGTATCATTAAAATTTATACCAGCAGAAAAAAATGTGGCCAAATTTAAAGATTGCGGTATCTGCCGCTGAAGCCTCCTTCCGCAGATTTGTCACAATTTTCGTTGCATCTGGACGAAATTCAGGACGCTCCCTGATATTTTCTGAACATACGTGGAAATAAATAATAAAAAGTATACAAGACAGATTTATGAAAAAGAATAAATTAATTATTATTTTTTTAGTAATACTAATCACATTAAAATTCGGCATATATAATAATCATAATTTTGAACACTAGATGGAATTAATTATAAACAAAAAATGATTAATTTGAATGGATTCTTATAATTGTAATTTTTAGGATCTTTGTTATCACATTTATCATGGAATATATCATTTGTGAATCCAAATAATTAATAGCATCAGTAATTCACTGTTCATATTTCAAAAGGAATTAAGGCGCTGCTTGTTCACCATTAATTAACTTAGAATCATTAGGATTATTAGGATTATCTGCTTTTCTTGGTCTAAGATTATTAAATTTTGGTTGCCAATCTGGTACTAAATAATATTTTGAAAGATCTTGATACAGATCATTAGGAATAATTTCACTATAAGGCATAACTTTATAACAAAAATCTTCGGATGGTATGTCATAAAATCTAATATGAGGCGTAAAATCATCCAAAGTTTTCTTTAAAATATTAAAATCATTTGTTTTCCAGTTAGTGATATCTTTTGGTAATTCAGCATGTTGAGCTTTTCCCCAACGAATAATATGATCCCACAATTTATTTTCTTCCATATTTAAATCTTCCATTTTATAAAGCGACAATAATGTTGCTTTATCTACAGATGTAAAATCAGCATCATCGAACAAAATCTCAGGTTGTTCACAAACAATTGTCATCCAATAATTTTGTAATTTTGTAAATTCGGTATATTTAAAACTGATTTTTTGAATTAAAACCAAATTTTGAAAGATCCAAAATTGATGATGTTCAATAAGATAATTCTGAATTTGATCATATAATTCTTCAAGCTTGAATTGCTCACAACTAGATAGAAGATTTAAAATATTTGTAGGCTCTTCATGGACAAGATCGATGGCACCACCATAAATGTATCTGAAATAAATAATTAAATTGTATTAAGCGCAAGAATAATTAATTTTCAATAATAGAATAATTTGTTTTTGTATATTACCGAATTAGAATATCGAATACATTCGCGGAAATATCAGGATAATCCAAAATAAAAATATTACTCTTTTTTCTTGCTGATACATTTGAAAGAGCATTTTCGAAATAAGTGGATCTCGTCTCAAGAATGATTGAATGTGCAAAAAATTCTTTCTTATTATTATCTTTATCAACATTAATTATAACATCATAATTCTTTTTAATTTCCAATAGCTTCGTCAAGTTTTGCGATAAATTGGGTAAAAATTGCATGGACATTTTTGAAAAAAATTTCCAGAGAAAGAAAAATATATTTTTAAAAAATGAAGAAAAGCGTGGAAAATTTGGCTTTTTATTTGCGCAAAAGCCTTCGGAGAAATTCTCTGTTTAGTAATGATGATCAATAATTTACCGCAGTATTCTAACTTAAATGAATAAAGTTTGGTAGGACAGTTACTGAATACGTCGTATAATAGTTTTTACTGTTACTGTATACTCACTCGGAATTTTTTGTTATAATTTTATTAAAAGAAATAAAACGAGAATGTTGAAATGAAAATGCTATTAATTTCATATTCAATAAAAATTCTTTTCATTATATGTATTCATTTCAGTGATATTAATTAATATTCTCCGTTGTATTATTATTATTTCGAACTACTCTTGCTAATAAATCATTCATTATTTACTTCCAGATGGTCTAAAAAACTCATCACACCATTTGGAACTATGGTATTTATATTTACAACAATTATACGGTTCAATTGATTCTCATATTTATTTTATTTTATTTTTTATTTTTATTTAAGCAGAATGCTAGCATGTGTGTACATCATAATCAGTTATTACAACAAACCCAGGAAAACCTGGACAATGATATATGGTCCTCTGTACTAATCCCACCCTAAGTCAAAAACTTAAGGCAAGACGATCCGCTTTGTTTCTCTTGCTTGGGTTATAGGACATAGCCCCCAAGTAACTAAACTAAAGAGGTAACTACAAATACTGCACGCTTTGGCCATACAGTGCCCTAAAAAAACATTTAACCAGAAAAAACAGAAAGGGAAAAAGTAAAACAAAAGAAGACTTAAATTAGTAGAAAAGTACGTGGCTGGGCAAGAAAGGTTGCTAAAAAGAGAGGCCTATTCTAGATCGAAGACTATTCTAATTCGTCCTACCATCACCACATGACTTGTATTTCTTTCTTGAACCTCGTTCGGGCGAACCTTGTTGTTGTAAAGCCTCACAAGGGTCTTTCTTTACCAGGATGTCCGTTATCGTTAATTCTCATATTAAGTAATTGTAAATATTGTTTTGGATTGGTGTACAAAATTACTTTGATGATTATTTGATAGGTTTAGCACAGATATTACATTTATATACCATCTTTTATGTCAACAGAATGCTTCTTTCGGATAAAGCAGTCAAGTGATTCTGTAACGCAAAAAAAAAATCATTCTCGTGAAATATATGAGACCCCGCGGTTCATTTTCCTTAATTAACACTATCTTCGTTGATTCGGGCCAATTTTGGGCCACGGGACAAGGGTGTGTACCGTTATCTATTTCGTCGACAGAAGAAACAGAACTGTAAAATTCCTCTCGGATATCAAATAAGACAAACACCCGGTCTAATTCCTTTTATGAATTTATCGTACCTGTTTTTAGATTAAGATATCACTAACATGCGTCGACATGTTCAATTATTATAATATTAATATAATAAGTTATTTTAAAGTATGTGGATGATGGAAAAAGAAAAAAATAGATGTTATTAGTAACAACAAAATTTATTTGTTATATAGTTTGATTAGAGAATATCGGTCTTTAATAAAATAATTTTTTGCTAAATCTTTATTGGCAAAATCTTCATAAGTTTAGCCGAAATATTCAGGGCTAGTAGTTCACTAGAAGGAACTATTTATATTCTATAATTTTCTCTAAATTCGATTCTTGGAAATACGGAATTTCTAGTCATATTAAAATTATTATCAATAATTCAGCTAATTTCGCCTTGAAGAGGCCAGAGATTTAGTCATTTGGAGCTTGAAAGTAAAATCAGCAATAAATGAAGATGAGTTTTTCGAACTTCGTTCTTGATGAACAATGATTCAATTAAATGAGGAAGCTTATCAATTTCTGGAAAGAAATCTTCACGGAGAACACTTACTATTATGTGTCGAAACGACAGGATCAAGTGATACTGCCTTTTCAACCTGTTGATCTATAGTTTTGCTCAAACACAAAGTATTAGAACCACTTAGCAAATGCTCTATTTGTATAGGTGGGACGTCGGCATTTTTTACTTTACAAGCCGGGCAAGATTTCTCGAGAAAATGAAATTCCCTATAAATGCATAGTTCGCAGTTAGAAATGTTATTATGACACGTAAGTAAATCAACTAGTTTAATAAAATTTAAATTAAAACAAATATTTTTTTTTTCGAAAAAAATTGAAAATGAATGTCTAATTAATGTATATTTTCATTTGCTTTTTTCACAATCAAGTTTATTCACATTATTATAATAAAATATGAATCATCTGTTTAATTTCCTATAAATCATAAAATGTACTATGAACAAAAAATAGAGTGATATAAAGTAGGATGAGTTTTGTATGGTCATATGAAATGATAACTAATTGGATATTCATTGCCAAATTTATTTATCCCTTAATCATGGGTAACTTTCTATAAAAATTTAATATTGATAATTATGATTACATAATAATTCTCATGACACATCCTTAGTAAATTTTAAAAGGTATTCTATATAAATACTCATTTTTTTCATTTTATTATTAATTTTTTTCACCTATAATTTCCTTTAAATCCTTTTTACCTTCCTTATACTGTATATGGTTACTTTTCTCGTTACAGGCAAGGAAAAACTGGTCAGTTAGTTGAGTCTCTCCTAATTGGCTAGTTTGGTTTAGTTTTAACTCCTCTTTCCCTTCCTTATACTGTATATGAGTTACTTTTCTCATTATAGGCAAGGAAAAACTGGTCAATTAGTTGAGTCTCTCCTAACTGACTGGTTTGGTTTAGATTAGAATTCCCTCATTCTTTCCTCTTATCTTTATTTTTGTATATTATTATGTTTATGAAGACTAAAAACTGAGATCTGGAAGACAAAAGAAATAAGAAGAAATCTGAAAATAGAAGTACATAACAATTTTAAACCAGACGTAAGCTTTACTTGTGGGAATGAAAATTATAAAGATAATAAAGAAGGTCATAAGCTATGTGTTAGAAATAGATTTTAAATTGTGAGTTATCCATAATTAATTGCAATGCTATTTTTTTGTTGCTTATATAACTTAGATCAATACCAAAAGAGGCTACCAAGAAGAACACTATGAAAATGTGATCAGAGTTAGCAAGAAAAAAAGTATTGAACTTAAAAGTAATTAGAGATATGTAACTGAAATCAGCGACAAAGTGGATAACTTCCATTCACATGTGATTTATTGGAATTGAAAAACGAAAGGAAAATATTGATATCAATCATATAACATAGGATAAATGGATATTTGTGATTATTTATGATAATCAAGTAGATGACTTACTTTTAAATATCAATTATGATTTACAATCAAATGGAAAATGCAGGAGACAAAAATTGAGTGAATAACTACCATTTTAACCATTTATATATGGCTGTAATTGACAACAAAATAGGAAATGTTGATGCTACATGGGATAAAATAGTGTTTGTTTAATGACCCAGTGACATAAATCAAGGTGATTGCTATTTCACTGCAACTATAATTAGCAATAAAATGAAACCATTAGTATTATGGCAAATATCTAGTTATAAAGACATCTCTAAAAATAATATATTTACAGGAAATGTGAATGTGAGCAAACAATCATTCAGCGTTGATATAGGCTTCGGGGGCAAGTTTCTTTGGTAATATTAATATCGGTAAATGTAAATATTGCACCTTTTTCCATTAAATTTGGGATACCATTTCTTAGTCAGGTGATAGAAATTATGCAAGAATGGCGTCAGTAATAAAGAAATGATGGCAAATGATTATGATTTAGTAAAATGGAGATATAGTCAAGGGAGGCATTGGCAATTAACAAAACAGGAAATAATAGCTAGTTCCGGCAAAATTGGAAATAATGATGCTGGTAAAAGGATTGCAATGGTATTAGTTGCGATGATGGAGTAGGGAAAGTGCTGGTAAAATGATGATAATAAGGAAGGTATTAGCAAAATTGGGAAAAATATTAATTGTAATTTGTTTTAAAAAAATATGTTTATACTTGCATCACTTTTATATCTGTTTATTTTGTATATACGTATAGTTTTTTCATTAACAAAATTAGGTTCCAATATTTCTTTAAAAAACATGAGTTTATTCTGTCATGATAAGTCTACACAAGTCTATATGTAGTCCCACTTGTATGCACCTCATTTTAAACAGTAATGCGTTGATAGAAATATTCATAATATAAAACTTAATTATGAAATTTTTTTGTTTTAAAATGTAAAAATCATATTTTTTATTTGTTAGAAAAAAATTCTAATTAATTTACTCATAATAATCATAAAAAAAAACCTTTTTTTTTTTGTTATAAATATACAACTTTTAACAGAACCGATTATTTTCTAATTTATCTTTTTATTATATTCAAAAAACTGTATTACACTATTTTTATATATAAAGAAATAAAAAGAAAATAAATATACATAATACCTTTTTGCATATTTTCAATTATTTTCTGTATATAATATATTTTATGTATTATAGTAAAATAGAGGTTTACCCATGAAAACTTGATATTTTGCGGACGCATAATCAATATTATATTTGAAATACGAGTCGTTCATGGAATAATTTTTTTTATGGAAGGAATGCATAGGTGAAGTACAAAATGTTAACAAGAATTCATGAGTAATGAAATTAGTAGTTGTAGTTAGAAAATATATAAATGGCTAATTCCTAAAATAAAATTTATTAAATAAACTATTGTTTATTGTTTTTAATATGAAAATTAAAAAATTCCTTTACTTTTTCCTTTGCTTCCTAAGCTCTTAGATATGGTACTGATTTCCATTATTTCGATTTTATCTCTGGCCAATTTATAATTATAAGTTATAGTGTGACACGTTAAATAGTAAATAATAGCTTATTTATTGATATTTTAAAAATAAAAAAAATAACCAACTTATTGGCAATTATGTTAAATATACGGATCCGGCCACCACAATTTTTCGAATTCTTCATCAATGAGTTGGTCATATGATTTTTTGGTAAGTTTTTGTTCGCTTTGAATCCTAGAGGCCTCTTGTATTAATTTTGCCATTGCACTTCCTGCTGCTGCAGAATTTAAATACCATTCAAATGCTTTATTATAATCTTTGTCCGTCCCAATTCCATTCTCATAACAAAAACCTACATTAAATTGACCTTTAGCACATCCATTATTAGCAGATCTAAAGTACCATTCAAATGCTTTATTATAATCTTTTTCTGTTCCAATTCCATTCCTATAACAAAAGCCTAAATTATTTTGCCCTTTGGCATGTCCATTATTAGCTAATTGAGAGTAACATTCAAATGCCTTTTTATAATCTTGCGCTACTCCCTGACCATATTGATAACAATATCCCAAATTGTATAGACCTTCAACATATCCATTACTTGCTGATTTTGAATACCATTCAAACGCTTTATTATAATTTTGTTCTACTCCATTTCCGTAATAATAACAATCTCCTAAATAATTTTGACCTCTAGCATTTCCATTATTAGCAGATTCAGAATACCATTCAAACGCTTTTTTATAATCTTGTT
>QKYT01000036.1:45528-59610 GCA_003550305.1 Glomus cerebriforme | reverse complement strand
CTGGAAAAGTAGATAGTTACTGGAAAAGTAGATAGTTGCTGGAAAAGTAGATAGTTACTGGCAATTAGAATACAGATTTATCTTGATTGTTTAGATCTTAATATTAGATGAAAACATCTTGGAATCGGTTTGATTTATGATTTCTATCCTGTTTTTTTTGTCAATATATCATTTATTAACTTATTTTTGTTTCTTAATGATGAATTAGATGAATTGGATATAAGGAGTTAAAACAATTAATGGACTTTTAATTTGTGAGAAACCGGATTTTCTTTCACAGCAGGTCAATTATTAAATTCACTGTAGTTATTCAGTAGAAGTTCGCTCAATATCCAAAGTGAATTTAGACATTTTTTTGAGTTGCGAATGGTGTTGACGTCCTCGTCGTGCAACTTGGGTGTTGATATTAATAATACTTATTAATATTGATAGCGAACAAACACCAACTTACTGTACAACAGCTTTACGCGGGTACTATGAAAAAATTCCAGTCATGTGGGTGACAGTCGTTTCTCTGTCCAAGGCTCCAAGCCAATCAAATCGTACCATGATCACGTGTAATCAAATTTTTGTTTATCACTTTTGTTCCGGACTCACAACGGTTTCCATTTCCTAGTATAAAGTATGCTATTAAGGTCAGGGTTCAATTCTTACAACTGAAAGTAAAAAATTTTTTTTTAGTATTAGAGGGTTAGTTAAATAGGGTGCGCCGGAGTACGTTAATGTCAACGTGATCGAGAGGCGCAGACTTAATCATATGACACCGGTGACAAACTTCTATTATATATATGGGATTGTTAGATCTTTATTTATATTATCATTTTTGTGATTGTCGTCAAATCATATTAATTCGACATTCAATCGACTTAAGTAACTATCCATGACTAAAAATCTTTATATCTTTTTAATTTCGGTTTAATTGATTGGATCGTTTTATTATTACGATCAAAAAAGAAAAGAAATCTTTTTTACTCGCGATTTAAAAAAAAATTTATTACAATATACAGCATTTATTATAAAAAAAATAATATAATATATATAATTTTAGTTTTTATTACATAATTAAAGTATTTTTAAATTTGAATCGACTAAAATAATTAAGAAAAATTTGTCTTTCTAACAACTTGAAAAACTTCAAAATCTTCCAAATCAAATCCATCAGATTCAATTATCTTTCTATTATAACTAGAACATACACATTCACCATTAAACCAAAGAAGATCTCTATAACCGAATCCAACATTATGATTTAAATTATCATGTATAGCAGTATTTTGATCTCTTACACGACTTAAAATATCATTTCTAAAAAATCCATTTCTAAAAGAAAAAATAAAACTTTTATCAGTAACTTTCCAATTACCCGAAGAACTCCAACTAAATGGATTATAACCACCAATTATATCATTTGAATTTTTTATTTTAATTATAACCAATGTAGGACCTTTTCCATCACAATTTTGATGAAATTCTTCAACACTCAACCCATCATCTCTACCACGATGTAAAAGTTTAAACGAAAATAAAGGTAATATAGAAATATTATTATAATTTTTTTTCGTGATCCAATCAGTGATTCTTTTAAGATGTTCAACAGAAATAATTCGTGAATTAATTGTATAACATCTTGGAGTTCTAGTAGAAAATGTATAGGAAGAAGTTCTTAATCCATTTACCATGTAATATTCTTCTAATTGATTAACAATATGAGACGGTAGAATTCTCTTATAAGGACGAACGTACATAAAATATTCACTACTAGTGATACAAAAGAGTTTTACTTTTGAAATTAAATCTTTACAACGACGTTGTAATTCATCAAAATCATGATTAGACCAATTTGAAAAATTAGAATTAAGTCGTGGTCTTTGTGCCATTCCCCATTTAATAATATAATTCCAAATCTCAACTTCATCAACATTAATATCATTACGATCAAGAAATTTTAAGATAATATCATGATCTAAGGAATTGAAAGATGAAGACTTGAATAACAAGAAAGGTTGAAATGCGATAAGTTCACCAAAAAAATCCAAAAGTTTGGTAAAAGATTTGCATCGTACTGATTCTTTATACATTCTAATAACATTACTTTCTGTCCAATCGTCTTCGTTGGTAATTATATAATCTTGTGCATAATTAATTAAATATGTTAGACCCAATTCATTAGCCGCAACGAGAATTTGATACACATTAATTTTCTTGACATTCTCTTTGATAATACATTCACCCGTATAAATGTATCTATAAAAAAAACATATAATTTAACATAAATATTTAATTAAATAATAAATAATGTAAATACAAAAAAAAAAAGGAAAATTATAAATGCACTTACTTTAAAATAAATTCAAACGTTTCAGGAGAAAAGTGTTCTAAATAATATTTAGTCATCCCTCTGTCCTTTCGAAAATAGGGGCATCTAGCCCTTAAAATTACAGAATGAGCATTAAAACTTTTATTATTTTCGCCTTTTCCAACATCAATAACTACATCATGATCATCCGAATTCTCATATATTTGACGAAAATCGTTTAATAAAATTTCAACAGATTCCATAACGGTTTATCATGAGTTTGAGAAAAAAAAGAAAAAAAAAAAAGTAACATCAGATTAATTTAATACTTATATTAATTATTGTTTCCAAAAATAGTTGTTGATTATCCCTTTCAATTTTGTCCTAGTATAGGATAATGGATCATTCTGAATTTGGCAGAATGGCGTAAAATGCCGTGTTTTTGTTTTTAATATTTAGTAATAATTTAACTAAATGATCATCAGGGGTAATTAGCCAAAAGGTTTAATTTTAAAACGAGTCGTACTTTATACTCCGTATTAATATATTATCTGTTATTATCTGTTATATTATTCATTATTCATTATTCCAAATATAATGTCGGATTGGAGTTACGAATCTCCGACAATCTCTTTGTTCTGTCGGAATTATTTTTTTACCGACTAAACGGGATTATAATAAACGACTTTTATGCAATAAAACAGATAAGCTTTTTTAATTTATGAATTTTTCACATGATAAAAGATAACAATTGATCACCACTCACTAGACCATTTTTCTTGATGTTACACAAAAATTCAAAATTTTATAAACCAATCCAATAAATTCTTTTATTCTTTTTGATTGAAGTTTTCGGCGAAATTATCCGATTATTAAATAATAACAATTTTTCTAGAATTCGGATGTTTCTATATGCGTTAAAAAAAATTTTCGCTTCTAAATAAAGTATTTGTAGAACCACATGATTTATGCGAGCATCTAATAGAAAAAATGTGTTTGGTCTATCTACATATTAAATAGAAGAAAAAATTACGTTAGAACTATAATTTGATGTTCAGTAATATAAAGTACAAATTGGTAGATAAAAATATATAAATATTGCCTATTTTGTTTTTCATATTCACATGTGTAAGGACTAAGGAGATTTAAATAAATAATAAAAATAAATATATTTATATTTATATTTTTTTCTTTTTAATTGAATCCACCGATTTTCTATTTTCAGGTCCACCTCCTTTTTCTTTGACCATTTATATTGCATTTTATAATTAATCTTGCGGATATCCGTGTTACGAGCCGACGATCTTGAGGCACAAGAATAACACAAGCCTAACTTGATAATCACAGTGATTTGAATTTTTTTTTCGAAATGCGGGTAATATCCGGTGTAACGTATTTAAGGAAACTTCCATGCATCGTATAATTTTATTTTTCTTTTTCAAAAAAATAACAAAAAAAAAAAAAAAATTTTTTTATTTTCATCATGTCTTATAATACCGAAGCTGATAATTTAAACGAGTGGATTAATTGGATTGAAGAAGCAATTTCTAAAAAATATATTAAATATTATGAATATGAACATTTTCATGATATTAAAGAAATTGGTTCTGACGATATTGGAAAATTTTATCGTGCCAATTGGAAAAATTCTCATAAAAATTTAATCTTGAGATCATTTTTTAATTTCAATGATACGACTATTAAAGAAATCGTTTATGAGGTAAATTATAATTGATTATATAATGTATATATATTGTGTATGTCACGTTGCTAACATAAATCCTATTTTAGCTTAAACTCCATCGTGAAGTTGATTTTCATGATAATGTTATTCACTTTTATGGTATTACGATTTCTGATAAAGGTATAGTAAATTATTTGATAATATATTTTTATTAATTAACTTAATGAATTAAATGATTTCTTTTTTTTCTCTCTTTTAATTAGTTTACTAACATTTCTTTTTCCTTATTTTATTTTATTTTACGTAGAAGATCAGAATGATCAATTAAAAAAATATTCTTTAGTAATGGAATATGCTGATGGTGGTACGTTCCAAAACTATTTAAAGAAAGTTTTCATTAATCTAACTTGGAATGATAAGTTCAACCTAGCACTTCAATTGGCTAATGCTGTATTATGTTTACATGATGAGGGAATTGTACATCGTGATTTGGTAAATTCATTCACTTTTATAATTATTATATGTTTATGATGATTAGTTATAATAAATTATTTTTGTATGATTTATATTTCTTCTTTTAAAAAAATAATAGCACTCCGGTAATATATTTGTTCATCAAAATGTCATCAAGTTGGCCAATCTTGGATTATCAAAAAGAATCGGAGAAGGATCTAAACTTCAATCAAAATTATTTGAAATAATTCCTTACGTTGATCCGAAAAGATTCAATGGACAAAAAAATCGTGATAACAAAACATGTGTATACTCGTTGAACGAAAAAAGTGATGTTTACAGCGTCGGCGTGCTTTTATGGGAAATATCTAGTGGTCAACCTCCTTTTTATACTGAAGGTGAACCATATGATATCGATTTGGCTTTAGAAATTTCACAAGGTCTTAGAGAAACAATTGTTCCAAATACTCCTGTTGATTATGCTAATCTTTATATTGGTAAATTATTCAAGTTTATAATGATATCATTTTTTTTATTTGTCAAAAAATTTTATTTAGGCTATTTTATCTATATGTACTGAATATATTATATACATATTTTTTTTTTATTTAGAGTGCTGGGATAATGAACCAGATAATCGCCCAACTATGAATCAAGTAGTTGAAAGGTTAAAATCAATAATAAATCAATCAACAAATGGCCAACTGCCAACAGTTAATTGTAATGGAAATCTTCAATCACCGAAAGAACAAAAAACTATGTCGATTCAAAATTTTGATAACATGAGTACAAAAGAAATAATTGGAACTTTAATTTTATTGAAAAAGAAATTTAGTATAACAATTAACGAAATAGTTGATCTTATTCTTAAAAAATTAAATGAGGGTAATGAGGGTAAAGTGGTAAAACAATCTGTTCTTGATCATCTTAATAATCATGATATGAATTCAAAAGAAACTTATGATTGGATTTTAATAAATAATCAAGATAATTTAAATTCTATTTTTTTACTCGGTTATTTTAATTATTATGGAATTATTGTGAGTGAAAATTATAAGAAAGCGTTTAATTTATTTATCAATGCGTCGGAAAAAAATCATTCTCTAGCACAATATTATGTCGGGTTATGTTATGAATTTGGTAATGGAACGGAAAAGAATGAAAATTTGGCCTTTGAATATTATAAAAAATTAGTTAATAAAGATTATGTATTAGGAGAATTTAAAGTTGGTTACTTTTACGCTAAAGGAATAGGGGTTGAAAAAAATATAGATTTAGCCATTTATTGGTATAAAAAGGCTATGGATAATGGAAGTTTAATATCTATGTACAATCTTGCTATTATTTATAAAGTTGAAAAATATATAAAAGGTGGAAAACAAAATTGCAATAATCCTAATAAAGCTTTTGAATTATTTAAAAAATTAGCCGAAAAAAATTATTTAGATGGAATAATAATGTTAGCATATTATTATGATAATGGGATCGAAACTAATATTAATAAGAAAATTGCGTTTGAATTATATCAAAAAGCTGCAAATTTAGGAAATATTTTGGCACAATATAATCTTGCTCATATGTATATAGATGGAATTGTTGAAAAAGATTATAATAAGGCTTTTAAATTATTTAAAACATTAGCCGAAAAAGAATATTTGGATGGAATAGTAATGTTAGGATATTGTTATGATAATGGAATTGGAGTTAATGTTAATAAACAAAGAGCATCTGATTTATATCAAAAAGCTGCAAAGTTAGGTAATAATATTGCGCAATATAATCTCGCTCTTATGTATAAAGACGGAGAAGGCGTTAAAAAAAATTGTTACAAAGCGTTTGAATTATTTAAAAAATTAGCCGAAGAAGAATATTTAGATGGAATAATAATGTTAGGATATTGTTATATTAATGGAATTGGAATTAATACTAATAAGCAAAAAGCGTTTGAATTATATCAAAAAGCTGCTAATTTAGGAAATAATATAGCGCAATATAATCTTGCTCATATGTATAAAGATGGAAATGGTGTTGAACAAGATTATAATAAAGCTTTCGAATTATTTAAAAAATTGGCTGATAAAGAATATTCAGATGGTATAGTGATGTTAGGATATTGTTATATTAATGGAATTGGAACTAATATTAACAAGCAGAAGACATTAGAATTATATCAAAAAGCTGCAAATTTAGGAAATAATTTAGCACAATATAATCTTGCTCTGATGTATAAAGACGGAATTGGCGTTAAAAAAGATTATAATAAAGCTTTTGAGTTATTTAAAAAATCTGCCGAAAAAGAACATTCAGATGGAATAATGATGTTAGGATATTGTTACAATAATGGAATTGGAGCTAATGTTAATAAACAAAAAGCATTAGAATTATATCAAAAAGCTGCAAATTTAGGTAATTATAAAGCTCAGTATAATCTTGCCTTTATGTATAAAGACGGAAAAGATATAAAAAAGGATCATAGCAAAGTTTTTGAATTATTTAAAAAATCGGGCAAAGAAGAATATCCAGATGGAATAATGATGTTGGGTTTTTGTTATGATAATGGAATTGGGATTAATATTAATAAACAAAAAGCATTTGAATTATATCAGAAGGCTGCAAAATTAGGTAATAAGAAAGCTTTATATAATTCTGCTCTCATGTATAAAGATGGAGAAGGCATTGAAAAAGATTATGATGAAGCTTTTAAAATATTTAAAAAATTAGCCAATGAAGAATATTCAGACGGAATAATGATGTTGGGTTTTTGTTATGATAATGGAATTGGAATTAATGTTGATAAACAAAAAGCATTTGAATTATATCAAAAGGCTGCAAAGTTAGGTAATAATATAGCGCAATATAATCTTGCTCATATGTATAAGGATGGAGAAGTTATTAAAAGAGATTATAGTAAAGTTTTTGAATTATATAAAAAATTGGCTGATAAAGAATATTCGGACGGAATAATGATGTTGGGATATTGTTATTACAATGGAATTGGAATAAGCATTAATAAACAAAAAGCATTTGAATTATATCAAAAAGCTGCAAGTTTAGGAAATAACGTAGCACAATATAATCTTGCTCTTATGTATAAAGATGGAGAATATATTCAAAAAGATTACAATAAAGCTTTTGAAATATTTAAAAAATTAGCTAAAGAAGAATATTTAGATGGAATAATAATGCTAGGATATTGTTATAACAATGAAATTGGAACTAATGTTAATAAACAAAAAGCATCCGAGTTATTTCAAAAGGCTGTAAAGTTAGGTAATAATGAAGCTCAATATAATCTTGGTCATATGTATAAAGATGGAAAAAGCATTGAAAAGGATTATAATAAAGCTTTTGAGTTATTTAAAAAATCAGCTAAGGGAAATTATTCAAAAGGAATAGCAATGTTAGGATATTGTTATGATAATGGAATTGGAACTAGTATAGATAAGCGAATAGCATCTGAATTATATCAAAAAGCTGCAAATTTGGGAGATAAGGTAGCACAACACAATCTTGCTCATATGTATAAAGATGGAGAAGGTGTTGAAAAAGATTATGATAAAGCTTTTGAATTATTTAAGAAATCAGCTGAAAATAAATATTCGGATGGAATGATGATGTTGGGTTATTGTTATGACTATGGAATTGGAGTAAACATTAATAAACAGAAGGCATTTGAATCATATCAAAGAGCAACAACTTTAGGAAATAATACTATGGCACAATATAATCTCGCTCTTATGTATAAAGATGGAAAAGGGGTCAAACAAAATTATAACAAAGCTTTTTCGATATTTAAAAAATCAGCCGAGGAAGAATATTTAAAAGGAATAGTGATGTTAGGATATTGTTATGATAATGGAATTGGAACTAAAATTGATAAGCAAAAAGCAATTGAATTATATCAAAAGGCCGCAAATTTAGGAAATAACGTAGCACAATATAATCTTGCTCTTATATATAAAGATGGTGTTAAAAAAGATTTTAATAAATCTTTTGAATTATCTAAAAACTTGGCAGATAAAGAATATTCAGATGGAATAATGATGTTAGGATATTGTTATGATAATGGAATTGGAATTGATATCGATAAGCAAAAGGCATTAGAATTATATCAAAAGGCTGCGAATTTAGGCAATAATAAAGCTCAATATAATCTTGCTCGTATATATAAAGATGGAGAAGGTGTTGAAAAAGATTATAATAAAGTTTTTGAATTATCTAAAAAATCAGCCGAAGGGGATGATTTAGACGGAATAACAATGTTAGGATATTGTTATAATAATGGAATTGGAACTGATGTTAATATTGAGAAGGCTTTTAAATTATATCAAAAGGCTGCAAAGTTAGGTAATAGCGACGCCCAATATAATCTTGCTCTTATATATGAAGATGATGCAGATCAAGCAATTTTTTGGATGCAAAATTAGAAAATTATCAAAAATTAGTTTTAAATCATTATTTGATTTTTTTTTTAACAATTATGGTAAATTAACTTAATTGTTTTTATTGCGTTAATTTATTTTAAACATTTAAACTTTAGATAATCTGGCATTAAACACAAATATAGATCAAAAACCTAATTTTTACATAATAAAAAAAATTAATATAAAACTTATCGTATATTTTTAATTTTCTAATACTATATGTATTATAACAATATATTGCTAGTAGTGATTATGAAATGTTGGATTTATTTGATAAATTTAAAATTGTCTATTACATTTAATTATGAATTCATTGATCTCTCTTTAGTAAGTGATAATGACGAAACCCGAATTGTCTCAATTTCCGACTATCAAGTCCTAATAAATGTTTTTAATAATGCATTCATTCCTTCTAACAAGAATATACTAAATATATTATTTACTCAAATTCAATGGCAAATTTATGCAAATTTATTCAAAAACAAATTATGCAATCGATTCGTCAATATCGCGGCATTATAATCTGCTTCTATTCTATTTTGAGAATATTTTTCATTGAAACTTTGTTAATAATAAAAACATGCCATCACCGTATGGTGATCACAAAGCTGCTTCTAAATTAAAGATTCATTCGCGTTTCTTTAAGATTACATTCATTAAATCCAAATTAATTGACATTAATTCAAGAATTAAATGTTATCAATTCTGATCATTCAAGTAATAATGGTGACTATTGAAGATTGATGAAATTTAATAGCAACTACCGCTGCATTACCTTTAATACATGTACTTACTGTATAATCTACGATATAAAATACTTTGAGTATAAAATGTTCAACACTACCCAAACAAAAATGTTGAATTTGCGATAGTCAAGTTTTTTTGTATAAATCATTCCATCTAGTAATGTATATATATCTGAAGTCTGATATTCTGCCAAAATGCAAGACTTCTTTCCACATAATTATTTGTATGATTTTCTCTTTAAGATGTCATCACGAAATTATATTTACTTCTTTTCAAAAAGATTAAGCAATTCTTTTTTAATTTAGGTTATTCATCATATTATTGTTCATTATTCGTAATATTTTCTGAATTGGTACTTTTAAAATCCGAAATAACTGTTAAATTCATCTTTTTAAATTTGAATTACTAGCATTCCAATCAATACCATAATGCTTGTAATATTCAAAGCACTACGTTCGGCTGCACAGGAACGAATCTATTTCTTTGACCTGTTCTCCTTTGTAAAGCAGAGATAAGATTGGCCAAGGAGTGTGTTATTTCAAGAAAAAAAATAGTTTACAAGGAAGCTATTCTTTCGGATCAGGAAATATTACCAAGAGAACAATGGAAATTAAAAAAGTTGATCCAAATCTATCTGACCAAAAAAAGAATTTGGAGTAAATACTTTTTAATTCGTTAATAGCAATTTCAGATTCATCTACAGTTAAAAGATCACATCAGTTCCATAATTTGTATATAACAAAGTAGGTTAACAATCAAAATACAAAATTAGAAAAATTAAATAACTTGACCAATTGTTTTTTCTTTTTTTTTTTTAAAAAAAAAAAAAAAATGTCAAATTGTTTACAAAAAAAATTGTTAGCGGATATTTCTAGACTTCTTTGTAATTCAAATAATCATGATGTTAAAATAATTGTCGGAGAAGGTGATAACATAGAAACGTTTACAGCTCATTCAATTATTTTAGGGGCAAGATCCAAATATTTTTAAGCGGCATTTTATAATGAATGGACCAAGAAAGAAAACAACATTATTGTTTTTAAGAAACCAAACATTAAGCCACAAGTCTTCAGTATAATTTTAGAGTAAGTATTTGTTAGTATTTTTTAAAAAAACATAGGAANATATTAAACTTTTTTATTATTATTATAGATATTATTATACTGGAAAGTATTCTTTTGAGGACAAAAATAATCAAATTTATTTTTTTGAATTTCTGGATGCTATTGATGAATTATGTCTCGTTGAATTACTTGAACCTATTAAAGATTATATTCTTTGTAACAAAGTTAAATTAGCACAACAAAATTACGTGAAGGTTTATAATGCTTCTATCAAGTATGAAGGATTTGANGCTATTCAAGAATATTGTGAAGAATTAGTTTGTAAAAATCCAGAATTATTGTTTGAATCTNATGNCTTTAATTTAATAGAAGAAACTTTATTAATTACCGTNATAAAGAAGGATGAGCTTGCATACAATGAAATTGAAATTTTGAAATATNTTATTAAATGGGCAATGGAGCAAAGACCTAAAATTAATTCAAAAATTTCAGAATTAACACAAGAAGATTATGAAGAGTTACAAAATAGATTACACGAATTATTAAAGCATATCAGATTTTTTACGCTTACTAGCGATGAGTTTTATAATGTAATTTGGCCATTGAGGAAACTTGTTTCGGACGATCTAATAAATGAATTGGTCGAATATCATCTTTGTACAAAGAAAATTACGTTCCCAATTGATTCATTATCCAGAAGAATGTCAAGAAACTCAGATTCTAATATAATTAGTTTAAAACAAACGAATACAATATTGAATTGGATATATAATATGAATGATAAAATTGAGAGAAAACTTCTAACCAATTATAATTTAGAACTTTTACACCGTGGTAGTCGGGATGGAATGAATTTGCACACATTTTGTAACTTATGTTATTTTAAGAGACCTACAATAATTGTAATAAAATTAAAGGGATNGGAAAATATAGTTGGAGGTTATAATCCAATCAATTGGGATTCAACGAATTACGACTGGATATCTGTTGATAATTCTTTTATATTTTCTTTTGATAATGCTAAATTAGGTTCTAATTCTTATATATTAAGTAGGATTAAATATAAAAATTTTGCAATTAAAAATTTTATCAATGCAATCGGGTTTGGAGACTTACAATTTTTACCGAANGGAATTTATAATCACAATTATTATGAAAAAAGAATTCAATGTAAAAATCCATTTTCTATTGAAGATTATGAAGTATTCAAAATAACTTCTATTTCATCTCCCACACCTTTGTTATGAACGTATTTTTTTTCACAGTTAATGTATTATGAGTATTGCATCATGTGCTGTTTTATAATGTTTTTTTTTGTCTCTCAACCTTTATGTTATATTTCCTGTATTTTTGAAAACCTTGAACTCAAATAAAATATTTGAAAATTATATTATTATATAACAGTAATGTACTACTCTATTAATCTATTTGCAATATTTTGCTAATATGATTTATGAATTTATCATATTGTAACATAATACAAAATTAAAGCGTGACGAGATTAGATTAGCATAATGAATTATATCAAATTATTTTAAATTTGTATANCGGAAAATCTTTGTGAGGAATGCCATTAGATTATGGTTGACATGAATAAATAAATGCAATAAAAATTAGAATATTAATATGATGAATAGTGTTTTATATAAAAATATCTTTTTGAAATAATTTTAATCGTGAATTTTTATATTATTATCACAATATTACAGATTAAATATAAAATTAATGACCAGTATTTTATTAAGGAATTTTTTTTGGTAGCTGAGACCAAAAGGTAAATGCAAATATTTTTAAATCAAAATTCAAGTCTAAGCCTTGTCACGATAAATACATATAAATATGATACGGTAGTGATATGGTGTTTTATAAAGTAGGAATTTATATCCTATGTTTTATAATAATGGCAAACCCCTGTTTTGCTTACTTATTCATGCGCGTAAATGCTTATTTTGTTTATGATTTAATCTATCTCACTTCCCAGTTGAAAAATGCTTTGTTTTCCATATTTGTTAGAAGTAAAATAATGTCAGCCATACAATACTTGAACGCGTCATGTATTGTAATGAATGTAGTCGGTGACATTTATTCTTTTATCAAAACTATGATTAACGTTGATTCGACCATTTTTTTCGAATCCAAAAATATAAATAGCGTTAAATCGACATCTGAAAAAACTCCGTAAATATTTACTACTCAAATGTAACACAATAGCTTTTAAAATTTAAAATGGTTTAAACCTTTAACACCAAAATACTTTTTTTTTTAAAAAAAAAACAAAACTGCCTTGTCAACTCCCAGCTGATTGCTTAAATGAAATTTTTGTATATTTAGAAGATAAATCCACTTTATATTCATGTTTGTTAGTTTACCGTCTTTGGTGTGAAATTTCCGTTAGAATTTTATGGAGAAATATTTGGAAAGTTAATCAAAATATTATTAAAGTGGATTCAGCAATTCTTAATACGTTAGATGCTTGTCTTCCAAATGAATCAAAAGAATTTTTATATAAGAATGAAATTTTCATTCCAATGTCTACTTCAAAATCACCATTGTTTAATTATTATCCAGAATTTTGCAAAGTTCTTTCAATTTTTTCAATTTACGAAATTATTCGAATAATTGATAATCATAATGTTCTTAAAAAAAAAACCTATTACTTCCCTAAGTTTAAAAGATAAAAATTGTTTAGTTATAAATGAAGTTATTAAAATGTTTATAAATCAAATTTCTTTTTTGAAAAAAATTGATTTATATCGATAATACACATAATATAAATCCGAATGGATATATCTTACACTTATTTTTCTGAGGCCTTTGCTGATCTTTCAGAACTATACTGAACTTCAAATCTTCCTTCTGAATTTTTTTATCAATTGCCTAAACAATGCCATAATTTACGATCATTAACTATATATATTGAATCTATAAATTTTGACATTGAATTAAAAAGATTGATTTCTTTACAAAATAATTTAAAGAATTTAAGATTATCAACTTTTATGGAGGGTGATTGGACCGATATCATACCTAGCAAACTAATACATTAACAAAATTACACCTTACTGGTTATACTGATATTTTATCATTATCATTTGTTTCTTCGTTCTCAAATCTACAAGAAATTAGATTTTCATTCCGTGGTAAATCAAAATTTTGAAGATTTTGAAAAGTTTCAACATATAACTTTCTCGAAATTACAAATCTTAAACTTTCCTTATAATTCCCGAAACCTGAGTATTAAGTATTTAGTGAAATTTTTAGAAAATAATGGAAAGAATTTTATACAATTAATGATTGTCCAAATCTGAAAAATCTTTTTACAATATTTAAAATTAATGAATTGGATATTGAAAGTGCAATCCATTTTCTGCAATTGATGCCAGCCATGAAAAATCCTGGTATAGCTGTATAGGG
>QKYT01000036.1:10764-40057 GCA_003550305.1 Glomus cerebriforme | reverse complement strand
AAATTTTTCAAAAATTTTAATTTTTATTGTTTTTAAAAAATTAGAATGTTAAAAATCGTAGTAAAAATTCTGGACACCATCGACAAAAGAATGAATATTAAAATTAAATGGAATTTTGATTGAAATTATTTTTCCTGGTAAAACATTTATATTTACTATAAAAAGTTAGATAAATTAATTTTTACTTTAAAATTAATTTCAAGTTCAAAAATCTCTATAAAATTGTTAAACTTCATTATTTTCGCAAGTGCTATTTAAGAGTAGTTTAGTTTAATTTAGTTACATAAATTATTTAAATAATAGTTTGATTACCTTTTATTGATATTAAAAATGTAATGTCACGTTATTATTATCATTCATTGAAAATTTACCTCAAATTTTTTGTATAAATTAAATCTTGAGAATTTCGTATCTAATCACAAGAAATATTTGATATATTTAAGAATACGAAATATAGTTCTAAATCGGATGGAAGATATTAAAAACTTCGACAAAAAATCAATATATGACAAAAAGTAATTGAAATGATGATAAAAAAAATATCATTAGATATACTGTAATTTATAAACATTACTCAAGTTATTTTGTTCTCGAATTTGAAAGAAATTACAGTAATTCAAGAAAAAATTAAGATGATCCCGCCAAAAAGAAAAATAAAAAGCTTTTAAGAATTTAAGTAAACTAACTATTACGCTATAGCGGTTCAACTTTCTCAGCCTTAATCTTGGCATTCTCAGCCTCATTTCAACGTGAATCTTATCCCGCAGTATGGATAATCACCAACTCATCATTGAATCAAAAGAGTCAATTGCATTTTGATGTTTTCTCGATAGTAATAAAATATGTATATGATTAAGCTTTTTCTAAATAAGCTTTTTCTCAAAAACAAGTTTTCGTAATGTCAACAATGTTAAAGAAGCTAGAGAAGTTATTTAATAAATTCAATAAATCACCTATAGTTAGATGTTATTTTTTAGCAATTTTCTTTTTGTAGTTAGAACTAATAAATATTTGTTTTGACAGATAAAACTTTTAACTTGAATGAAACCTAAAAATATTCTTCATGCATGGGCAGAAAGTACGAGAAAAACACAAAAATGAAGATTACCTTGATGACGAAATTTGTTGGAATAACTGCAAGAACGGCTATCAATCCTCAGTTTACCAAGATAGCTTTGATTAATTGTATGTGTATAAATATTATATCACTGAAGATTTATTGCATGAAACATTATATAAAGTAACTATTCATCTGGTTGTTCTAATTTTTTTTTGTTTAGTAATTCAAGCACAAACTGGTTCTCCATTTCCTCAAGGGGGCACTCCTTTAATCTATGCATTTACGTTTAATAATCGTCAAGATTGCTAAATACGGTTGCGGCGCTCACTAATAATAATTGGTCTAGACACGTGAACGGAACTCCAGATGTTGGGCGATGTTTCGAAATTGGTGTTCCTAAAAAGGGGCAACTGGAAGCTGACGAACATCTAATTGCTTTCAATCTTTAAAAAACCACTTTTCTGTGGCCTGATAATTCTTCAGTTTTTTTTAACTACTGACAAATCCCCTTAATCTCTTTACTTCTCTTTCCGCTTTTTCTTTGGCAATAATGACTACAGTGTCACTTTATCAGCTTTAATTATTCTTATAATTTATGCTATTTTATCATGCTATTTTTATTATGCTGAAATAATATCATCACAAATTAATAAAATCACATTGTGAAATAAACTTTTTTTATAAAATAATGAATTAAATAGTTAAAATATATAACACTTTCAAGGGAGAGTACGCAGATTCTAGGCAATTTAATGAATCCCTGCGCCATATTATTTCACATTATTTCCTAAATTCCTTGCTGTCTATCGATTTCTGACAAATGCGATGAGATAAATTCTTCCGATCAAGCTGATCATTGCTCCGGACTATAGGAAAGTGGATTAGAATTAGTACGACCTTTTACATGAAACATCTGATTTTACATGCAAAATTAATGGCCGAGCCACAACTCATTCTCCTAACAATCAATGGAGTACTGATGATATAGAAATCTTCATTTGAAACCACGGGTTTAACTGTTGCATTGCAATTAATGATGGGGCAATGGTTCCATAGAAAAACTTTTCAATACATTCCTGTAATATACACGGGTAAATGCTTCAAGCTCAGAGGAAAGGATCTCTTTATCGCATTGTGGGCATTTCCTAAGTTCAGTAAATTCTGTATCTTTAATGATGTCATCTCACTTCCTAACTTTGAACTTGGCTCGCATTATTGTTCATAAATATATATATTACCAGGGAATATAAAATATTAAGCATAGAATTAATTTCAGAGTCCAGTTATTATATTGACCAAAATTAAGTATAATGCTGACCAAACTGTCAGATTAATTTTGGAAAGTTATTTTAGTATTTGTTTAAAGAAATGTATTATATTTTTTTTTTTAATTTATTTTGTTTTAATTTTTTATAGAAAACAGGTGAACAGCTTTTGGGCTATCTCTATAAAAAAGATTAGGTATTAGATTTCTTTTATTATTAAATAATAAGTATTTTAAAAATACTTAAATTTTTTTTAACTTTTTTTTTAGGTTCAGCTTTTCTTTAGAATAAATGCGATTAGTATGAGATTTCCTTTTTTTTATTTAATTTTTTTTTTTGCTTTTTTTTTTAGGTTTAGCCTCTCTCTTCAAATAAATGGCCTGATCATTAGTAAATTAACAGTTCACTCTTTTATTAATATAAACTTTATTTGTTATTAATTAACCAGAGAAGCAGAATTCATCACCACTACCACCTACACCTGTAACAGTATTATATTAAGAAAAAGTCTTTTTAAAAAAAAATTCAGATGAGCTGGATAATTGTTTAATGGACTATACCATTTATATGGCAATAGAATCATTATAAATAAAAATTGCTAAATATCATTTTTAATTTTACATAAATTTTAACTGGTATTTATATTAACTTAAAATTAAAGCTCCAATTTTCGGTTCTTTTCTGATTGATCAGAATCGAAAAACATTATAATTCGTCATCCTGTGATCGTAGTAGGATAAAAATAGCTTGTTGGAATCGTCTCATCGAGACGCATCTAATGGTAGTAAAACGGAATTGAATGCAAAGTTGACAAAAGTTACTGAAAAAGAGATAAAAAAAAAAAAAAAAAGGCGGCTAATTAGGTATATTGTATGTTTGTCTTTAACTTTGTGCCATCTGACAGTAAGGCCATCAATTGTCAATTTTTTTTCCAATGTAATTAAGCTGAGTAATTTGTCAAATTGTATTCCATTTGACCATTTAAAGATGATATTCATTTTGAAACAGTTCATATATTATATTCTAAAGCATCTCGAAGCGCACAAATCTTTTGTAAGAGTTGAATCAGGCTGATTCTTTTTGCATTGCTAGTTGGTGCAAGAAAAGTATAGCAGAAAGGATTTCATATATAGATAACTACTATTATACTATAAATAAATTCATTAATTATTGCATCAGAAAAAATCATATATTAACACAACATTACGTTGGAATATGTTATGTCGAAAAATAAAGGACGAAAAATTAGCTTTGAACATTATAATAAAATAGCTACAATAGTAAAGGTTGTGTAGTAGGAAAATTTAAGATCGGTTATTTTTTTGATAAAAGAATAGGAATAGGAATTAAAAAAAACGAAAAGCAAGTAATGGACACATAATCTTGGACTTTGTTATAAAAATTGAATTAAGCTTTAAATTATTTAAAAAACAGCTAAATGCACAATGTTAGGACATTGTTATAATATAAATGGAAGTGAAAAGACATTTGAATTACTGTATCAAACAAAGTTAGGAAATATCTTTGCTCCTATGTATGAGGATGTATGAGAATGGGAAATTTGTTGGCGTAGATCTACATAGATTTCTGTAAATACTGCGAAGAACTTCCCATAGAATTGCGGTGGGGTAGTATTATTTCTTCGCAGACTATAACATAGAAAGTTTGTGATTGCACCCCAACGCAGTTCTATTTTCCTGATGTGTAAGATATAGACCAAGCAATGTATGGGCATGCATATATAATAGCATGTGATAATTCATTGTATAATTAATTATTAGATTGAAAATGTAGTTCGATTGTTCGCTTTATAATTATTTTATTGTAAAGATCTCAAGATCTTTCATAGTTGAATAAAATATTTTTAACATCCATATTATTATCTGTTATAAATAATATAGGATAATTAAATAATAAATAGATTCCCGAATTTTTTTTTTTTGATAAAGAATTCTTAATGTTTTTTAATATACAGAGAACAATACATTTGGATGCTAAGAGAATGAATCGGTAAATACATATGAAATTTATCACGTGTATCGTCATTTACTATTGTCAAAGCAAATTTTAAAAATTATTTGAATTATTTGAATTATTTGAGACATACATGTTAGTTATAAAAAAAACAGTATACTGACCGGAAGTAATTGCTCTGTCAATTTATAATGATTTTTATTTAAATAAAAAACAAAAAGAACAATAATCAATAGAAAAACTTTAAATATCAACTATGTATATATGGTATAAAATATAAAAATACTATAAGGAATACTATACGTTAAGAGAACACTTAGATTTGTGGATTTTATATGTACAGTATATCTAAAGATCAAACAATCTATTCTTTAATTTTTGAATAAATACATTTTTCTGATCCATCCCATTTTCATTTTTACACAAATATTCAAGATTATGACGAGCTACATCATTTCCTAAATTTGCAGCTTTTTGATATAATTCAATTGCCTTTTGCTTATTAATATCAGTTCCAATTCCATTATTATAACAATATCCTAACATTGTTATTGCATCTAAATATTCTCTTTCAGCTGATTGTTTAAACAATTCAAAGGCTTTATTATAATCTCTTTTAACACCTTCCCCATCTTTATACATATGAGCAAGATTATGTTGTGCCATACTATTTCCTAAATTTGCAGCTTTTTGATATAATTCAATTGCTCTTTGTTTATTAACATTAGTTCCAATTCCATTGTCATAACAATATCCTAACATCATTATTCCATCTGAATATCCTTTTTTTGCTGATTGCTTAAATAATTCAAAAGATTTGTTGTAATCTTTTTTGACACCTTCTCCATCTTTATACATATGAGCAAGATTATGTTGTGCCATACTATTTCCTAAATTTGCAGCTTTTTGATATAATTCAATTGCTCTTTGTTTATCAACATTAATTCCAATCCCATTACTATAACAATATCCTAACATCATTATTCCATCTGAATATTCTTTTTCAGCTGAAATTTTAAATAATTCAAAAGATTTATTGTAATCTTTTTCGATACCTTCTCCATTTTTATACATATGAGCAAGATTATGTTGTGCCATATTATTTCCTAAATTTGCAGCTTTTTGATATAATTCAAATGCTTTTTGTTTATTAATGTTAACTCCAATCCCATTATCATAACAATATCCTAACATTATTATTCCATTCACATTCTCTCCTTCAGCTGATTTTTTGAATAATTCAAATGCTTTTTTATTATTTTTTTCATTCTTATAATAAATACCAAGATGATATATGGCTATTGAGTGCCCTTTATTTGCAGCCTTTGTATACCAATGATTAGCTAATTTTTCATCCTTTTCAGTTCCTATTCCTTTATCATAAAAATAACCAACTTTAAATTCTCCTAATGCATAAATTTTATTTGCTATTTTTTCATAATATTCTAAAGCTAACTTTTTATCCATTGTAATGCCATTACCAAATTCATGACATAATCCAAGATAATATTGTGCTAATATATGTTTTTGTTTTGATGCCTTAATAAATAAATTATATGCATTTTCATAATTTTCATTTGTTATAATAATCCCATAATAGTTAAAATATCCAAGCAGAAAAATAGAATTTGAACTAATTTGATTATTTAAAAGCAACTCATAAGTTACTCGTAAATTTATATTTCGATTATCAAGATAATCAATAACAAGTTGTTTTACTACTCTTTCTTCTTTCCCTTCATCTAGCTTTTCCGAAATAAGATCAACTATTTCATTAATGATTAAACTCAATAAATAAAATCGTGCCAATATATTATTTTGTTCTGATGCTTTAGTAAATAAATTAGATGCTTTTTCATAATTTTTATCTGTTATAATTCCAGAATAATTAAAATACCCAAGCAAGAAAATCGAATTTGCAGTATCTTGATAATTTAAAAGCAAATCATAAGTTACTTGTACATTTATATTATGATCATCAAGATAATCAATAACAAGTTTCATTACTTCTTTTTCTCCATTTCCTTCATTTAGCTTGTTATGAATAAGTTTAACTATTTCATCAACAATTATACCGAATTTCTCTTTCAGTAAAACTAAAGATTCAATTATTTCGTTCGCATTTATCTTATCAAAATTTTGAATAATTTGAGATAATTTTCCATGTGATAAATTCATAATATTATTTGGATTAAATTGTCGTTCTTTTGGTAATGCAGAAATTATTGATTCTAATCTTTCAACTACTTGATTCATAGTCGGACGACTATCTGGTTCACTTTTCCAACATTCTATAATAAATAAAAGTATATAATTATTTTCAATAAAATTTTAATAAACATTTATAAATTATAATTGAATTTTACCAGTATAAAGATTAGAATAATCAGTAGGAGTATTTGGAACAATATTTTCTCTTAAACCTTTTGAAATTTTTGCAGGTAAATTGATGTCATATGATTCATCTTCCTTATAAAAAGGAGGCTTTCCACTAGATATTTCCCATAGAAGCACACCGACACTGTAAACATCACTTTTTTCGTTTAATGAATAATTATTACTATTTCTTCTTTTGCCAAATTTTTTTGGGTCAACATAAGGAATTGCTCCAATTAACCCTTTAATTCTCTTTGATATTCCGAGATCAGCTAATTTGATAACATTATGATGAACCAATATATTACCGGAGTACTATTATTAAATTATTTAAATTATTATAATTAGATAATTACAATTGCATTAAATACTGTATACTAAACTCATAACAATAAATGAATTACCAAATCACGATGAACGATTCCCTCATCATGTAAACATGATACAACATTTGCCAATTGAAGTGCCAGATTTAATTTATCATTCCAAGTGAGATTATTAAAATTTTCCTTTAAATATTCCTGGAGAGTACCACCATCAGCGTACTCCGTTACTAACAAATACTGATCATTTTGATTTTCTAAAAATTATTTAATTCAAAGGTTAAATTGTTTTTAAAATAAATAAATATATATATATATATATATATTTCAAACATTATACCTTGAAGAGTTGTAACGCCATAAAAATGAATAATATTTTCATGAAAACCAACTTCACAATGAAGTTTAAGCTAAATCAATCAATGGAACTTAAATTAGGAACGCATAAATTATAAAGAAAGATTGTATGCAATATTATTTTATAATCACCTCATGAACGATTTCTTTAATATTCCCATCGTTGAAATATTTCAATATCAAACATTTATGAGAGTTTTTCCAATTTGCACTATAGATTTTTCCAGTTTCATCGGACCCAATTTCTTTAATGTTAGAAAAATGTTCAAATTTATAATATTTAATATATTTTTTAGAAATAGCTTCCTCAATCCAATTAATCCACTCATTTGAACTAGCTTCAGTTATGGTATTATATATATAAGTCATGATGATTATTGTGAATATTTCAGAAAATATATATATATTGCGTTAAGGAATTAGTAACAGGAAAACAGAAAAATTCAAAAAATTCACCACACGAGTTTTTTTTATTAAAGTACAACGTAAAAGATATTAATCATATGACTATCATATGGTCCTTTATTTTACAAATATATAAACAAACGTCTAGTTGAAAAAGCTAATAGTGTAACTTTGCGTGATGAACGTCAAATTTTTAGATAATATTTGTGCGACACATGATTTTATCAATTGTTCTTGCTAATGTTACACTGCGAATTACGATTGGATTTACCGTGGTCAAATTTTTTTACAACCAAATACCAATACCAATAGTGATATAAAAGATTTTGATTACTTTAACACAAATTATATTATACAGAACTACTAATATGAATTTTACATTTTACAACATAATCCTACAGCAGGAATTCTTAAACATGTCAAAATTTTACAGATTTACGAAATTTATTAGTTTGAAACACTTTTATTGAAACTACTCTTCAAATGGAATGATTCAATATTGGTAAAATTGTTAAATGGAATAGTTTTTGTTAAGTGAAGAATTCTTTATTCAATAAGATTTAAAATGAAATCACAATTATACATGTTCACTTATAATATATATCTTCAGAAGATTTATATTTGAAAGTTGAAATCTGCTTCTCTTCTTTTTTTTTCTCCAGAAGAATGTAATGCCTTATCGATTGGTGATCATATCCATAATTTTTTTCGTAGAAACAAAAATTCTTTCGACATTCCTATCAAAAAATTTTTAACTGTTCAATATTTCTTTCTGAGATAAGAAAAGAAAAGAGAAAAGGTATTTTTAATAAAATGATAATTCTATTTTTTTTTAATAGAAAATACAATCGAAAAGCGTTCCTTCTAACAACCAATGCGATCTTCATAAATTACTCTAATTTAATTTAATCGAGATAAGAAGGATTTAAAAACTAAAAAAATTAAACTCGGTAAAATTTCAGAAGTTTGTGCTGTGCAAATTAGTAATTATGAAAAGAACAAAAATTTTTTAAACTAATGCATGCAAAACTTGCCTTCTCTGACATTTCCCGCCGAAATCTGGGTACTTGAGCCTTATCGTAAGCCACATGCGAATGCTTACCTGCACAAATTCTGGTTTTTTTGGAGTAATTATCGATTATAAAAGGATTGTTCCTTAAACTCACTTTTCATATCATAATAAAATTCTCAAAAAAAAAAAAAATTCTATATTTCTTTCTATAGAAATTCTATTTTTACAAATTCGTTATTTCCCTTTTTCTTTTTCTTTTTCTTTTTTTTTGTATTCATCTTTTTCTCATAAAAATCAAACTTTCTTTATTTTTTGTTAAATCTATTATTTATCATGGCCAAAAAAAACAAACATGCAAAACAAGCTACTGAAACATCTACTATTGATACCAATGATATCAGACGTACCAGACATTCCATTCGAATTCAAGAACGCGCTGTGACTGCATCAACTAATGCTACTGTGGCTATATCCCGCAAAATCCATCAGAAAGAACCTGATCAAAAGACCACTTTCACTATATCAGACCGTCCTAAACGTAATGTTACAGCTGCGCAAAGTACTTCGGTTTCTAATACTTTTTCAATTCCGTCCATTCATCATAAGAGGAAACGTGAAGAAGCCAAAGTTTTTACTTCACGGGTTAATCTTGTTAATCAATCAGCAAATAATCAATCTAAAAAATTTAAGATTACTACTCCTTCACAGCCTTCTATTGCTACAGTTCAAGAAAGTCTAGTAGCTTCATTAGTTGTCGTTCAAAATACTACAATTCCTCAAGTTACTAATGTTAATAAAAACTACAGTAAATGGAGCCATTTTAGACGCCCATATCAATCTTAATTATAATGATTGCAAAATCTTTACTCTCTTTACATTTTAGATTATAGAGGATAAATAATAAAAAATAATACATGAAATACATGAAATAATCGAAATAAAAAATCCAGCGTAAAAAAGTTGGTATATTTAAAAATTATGAAAAGGCTGATATAATTGATATTGAGAATATGAAAATTGGACAAATAAATAAATCTACCAAATTACGTGGTGGAAGTGGTTCTTGTAATGGATTGGGAGGTTCTGATGCCGCAGGCTTTGGCCCATACAAAACACTAATCTTCCCCGCCACCGCGACCTAGTGTAAAGTTGAGCGGCCTCGTTCCATCCAAAGGAATAAGGACGAATAAAAGTATGAGAAAAGAAAAGAACTTCATTTAAATTTAGGAAGAAAGCAAATAGTTAGAATTATATGAACATATACATAAAAAAAAAAAATGGAATAATACAATTGAAACAAATCAAAAGATTTATTGTCAATTTTTTAGAAATATAGACATATAATATATATGTTATTATAGCTATTTGCATTTATCAGATATTATCAGACTTGTACAATTAACGTCAGTCATTTATTGTACAATAACGCCGTTCGCTCACATCGAGCTTACATTTTTAACGCGTATCATGATAAAATATATTCTGCAATTTAACGCGTGCGTGATTTTTTCACGAAATAATCTCACGAGTATTGATAATTGTATTGCCATATGATTATGCATTCTCCATTCATGTCAAGGAGAATTAATGTTTCATATTCATATGCAAATCTATTCTTATACTCTATATAACATAAATCCAAAAAAAAAACAAATAATATCACTTGCTATAAATACAAAATATTACCTATCCTTAATTATTCTCAATCGCATTTATAATGCAAGATATGGAATCAATCCAATCCATTCATTTTATTAATGGGCAGAGTACTGAACTATTAGGTAGCAGATAGATTAATTAAATCAGGCAATAAGTACTAGTCCTTATAATTCAAATTTTTTTTACCGTGTCGGAATATTTGCTTAGTTGTTAGGAATTTACAAGAGGTGGGTATTTTAACATAAAAGGGGTTTCGGACACAGATGGAGTTTTTAAAATTTGATAACTTTTGTTTCTAAATTAGCAATAACATAAAAAATAATGGGACATCTCTCTTTTTTGAAAAATCCTAAAAAAAAAAAAATTTCTAGAGAACTGCAAGCTGTTACATAAAAGAGACAATTTAGAAAGAAGATAACAAGAATTCAGAATTATAGAAGTGTGAAAACGCGTCAATAACTATTTTTTAAAGTAGTCATTTCTGTTTTGATTATTAATTAAAATAAATCTTCTACCAAAATAATAATAATAATTAACTATTATGAAAAATAAATTTTTGTTTATCAAATCAATAGACAGAATTATAGAAGGATTTATTTTTGATTAAATATCTAATACAGTGTCATTTGATTGTCTTATTGAAACCAATCTAAAATACTAAATTTATTAATATTAACTAGAATGTATATGCACTTAACTAGGAATAATATATACAGTACATATAATAAAATCTAAAAATTGATAGTAAAACATTTTATTAAAAAATAGCAATTAATTATACCAAATATATATATATATACAGTATATATATATTTTTTACAATGTGAAATAGTATTAATTATTTATATCTTTCAAAGAAATATTTAATGAATAAATATAGTATTATTTTGAAAGAACCTTGCATCTAAGCCATTTTCTTTTGGCTGTGATCCGACAAAATTGAGTTTGACAAAGCTGTCGGTGATGGAAAATGGAATGGAAGAGACAACGTTTTGATCCGTTCAACGTAAATTTTTAAGCCACAATTTTTCTCTATTTAGTTACTCTTATGCATAAGCACAAGAAATTTTTACTAGAAACAACTTTATTCACATATTGAATAACATTAAAAAACACTGTAATTCTGTAAATGTGGTTCTTACGAATTGAGATTTAAGAGATATTTAGATATTTTAAAAGGGTATACTAAATACAGTCGGCTCTCAATATAACAACTGAATTTTGTCCAACACGTGACACTTAACCAATCAAATATCTCTCGTTATAACGAATCAGCCAATTAAAATTCCTTAAATTCTTCGCTATAATCTTATAACGAATTTAAGCTGGAAACCGGGTTCATTATATCAAGAGCCGACTGTATACGTGTTGAAAATTATTATTAGACGAAAATTCGTATCAATTCTTTATAACAAGATCAAATAATATTTTAGAAGGTTATTCATCTGTTATTATGCTATAGCGTTAGGGTTGGGGAGTTAAAGTTAGGAATATGTCACGACATGAAATCCTATTTTATCACTTTTATATGTCGCACTGGCGCTAAAATTACTAAATGCGTTTAATTAAAAAATTCACAATAAAATTTACATTTTTGATTTATCATTACCTATCCATTAAACAATTAAATCAAGTTGATGGATAATCTACTGTACGCTTCATTCATTTTTGTCAAGTTTTTATCAGTACCAGAATCAGTAAATCTAATATGAACCAATGAATTAAGCATGCTTTGTCAGACTTCTATTAAAGGTAAAGTGATCTTAGTAGTATCTTAAAGTCTGATTCCATAATATTTTATAACAAATGAATAATTGTTGTGTTTAGATTTCATTACATACTGAATAGAGTATACTTACAACTTATATATATAGGTATCTTTTTACTAATATCCATTAGAAACTTTTAATTTGTTTTATAAATATTACCATAACTCATTCTCATTTAATAGTGCGTTTAATTTTGTTTAATAAGCCAAATATATCATTACAATACTTTTTTTTCTTTAAAATATATCTTCGGTTCTACAGTTGGAGTCTTGTATGACGCGACAAGATCACTATGAACTCTTGGCGGTCATAATAAAAATAAAAGGTAAGGCCTGAATGATTCCACAAGACCGCTATCTTTTCTGAGGACCATAAAGCTAAGACGGAACGGTCTTTTTAAGCTGCGATCTTCTAGTACTGATTATATTTATTCTAAAAATATCGAAATTATATCATTTATAATGAGGCTTTGATTGTTTACTCTCCCCCCCAATTTTTTTTAAAGAGGATGTACGTTAAACAAATAATTAATAAAGTCTTTGAATGAGTTTAGAATTGGAAAGATTTTACTATATCATAATGATTATCATTATCGTCTTATCTGTTATTCTTAATTTGGTACAGGAGATTATCATTCATTTAGACTTTTATTGCAAATGATTTCACGATCACAATTTAATAATCTAATTAATGAAGCAAATGGTACTACTATTCAGTAGATTTTTTTGTAGAAACTATTGGCCAAAAAAAAAAATTTATTACATTTATTAATGCCGTTTTAAATAAAGAAAAAAATGGTTTCTGAGTACTTTCTGGTCAAATTTAGGGTGTGTAACCGTACAATTTTCGGGCAAAAAAACCAAACACCTTTTGTCCACGAATTACATCCTGAATACATCCGAAAAAACCCTTTTTTTCTCTATCAAAAAATCAACCGCAATAATAGAAAATTTTATATAGCGTGTAAGAATATCAGAAAAATTTAATATATTTAAATACGACATCTTTCACAATTTTCGGATTAATTGACGACGCGTTTTTTTTAAAACAATTGGACGCCTTTAAATCGTTAATTTGAGTAAAGATCCAAAAATTTTAGCGTATATAAAGTGTATATAAAGTGTATAAAATTATAATTTTATCAAATTTCTTTTGTTGTCTAACAAAATTCATTATTAAAAAAAAAATATCACTTTCCTTCTAATACTCTCCCAATACTCATACATTACTAAAGACGATTTCGAATCAACTTTCAAATCTATACCTTAATTTGAAAATAAATTTTTCATTCATTCTAACTATCTTTTCGCTTCGTCAGGAAGCCAATAACGTGGAGGATCTACTTGTGTGATGTATTACATGCTTCCTTTCTTTTAAACTGGTAAATTTTTGATATTGTAATATTTTATTTTCATGGTCAGATTTTGTGATTGTTCAAACTTCAAATAAACAACTCTATTATATGTAGGTTATTGATTTGTAGTTATACAATTTTCTTCTGGTTTTGATTCAGTAATTGTCCAATAATCTGATAATTTTTCATTTTTCATCCAATTTGTTGACGGTAAATTTATGCTAAAGTTTCTATCCAAAAATTTTTGATTCAATTAATTCTTCAAATAAATTGGTAAATGTCAAAGTTATATTACATCCCACCGAAATGTCGAAGCCTGAAATTGACCTTACTTGTGCCACGGGACGAATTTTTATTTTCGTTGTATTTGGAGCAAATGTTTCTTATAATAAATAGTTAAGTTTATTAAATGTTAATAAATAAAATTATAAATCAGTTATAGATACAAATACATACACATATATATATACATTAATAAAATTATTCTTTTCTCTCAACTCGAAAAATTTCATAATCTTTAATTTTAAAATTATCATCGTCCATAATTTTTTTTTGATAATTTTTACATTTATATTCTCCGGAAAAAAATAATAAATCCAAACTAAATCCCACATCATAATTACAATCGCCGTCATAAATAGCAGCATGTTTTTGAGAATCTTTTATTCTACTAAGAATAATATCATCAATTCCTCCTTCTCTATTTCCATCAGATTTGAATGAAAAAATGAAACTATCAGTCGTAGTTAACCATTTATTTGAACTACTCCATGAATGTGGATTAAATCCACCAATAATATCATTTGTCTTTTTAACTTTTGCTATAATTAGTGTTGGCCCTTTATTATCACAAAGCGAATGAAATCGTTCTTTTGTTATACTTTCCCAACTTCCCCTTGCTAATAAGATGAAATTATTATTATTATTTTTCGCAACGAAATTGTTAGATGGCTCGAATCCGTCAATCCAATGTGATATACGTCTGAGCTGCATTACATTAATTAATATGGATTCACATCTCAAAGTAGCATTTCTAGACGATTGTGATTCATTTTCGTTCGATGTTTTAGGAGATTGAGGAACTTTAGGAGGTGTTGCCAAAACGGTAGGTTTTCCTAAAACAAAAAAAAAAAAGAAAAGTTTTAAAATTAGAATAATGACGAAAATCAAGAATATGATCACGCAAAAAAAAAAAAAAAAATGAAAAATGAAAAATGATAATACTTTGTAGTCTCGGGTCAGGTATAGATTCAGCAGGTGGCTGCTTTCCTCCATTATTTTGTTGGAATTGTGAAAAACTCTTTTTATGTCCAAAATATCTTGAACCATTTCTTTTCAAATTACGAGGTTTAAGTGCATCAGGAGGTGGAGAAGTACCTTTCACAAAATAATATTCTTCTAACTGTTCTATTTTTTTTTGTGGTAATACATCTTTGTAAGGACGAACACAACTATGATATTTATCTGAAGGTATAGTAAAAAATCTAATATGTGGAGTAAAATCTCTTATACGTTTTTCGAATTCAATTATATCTGATGGACTCCAATTTCTAACTTCTCTATTTAAGGGAGTCATGGGAGGATCTTGTCCAAGTCCCCATTTGATTAAATGACACCATATATCAACTTCTAATAAAGATAAATCATCCCGTTTAATTAAATCTAAAAAAATTGTTTTTTCTAATTTAGGAAAATTTTGTGAATAGAAAATTTTTTCAGGATTACGTTCGATAATAGTTTCACAATAAATTTGTAATGTTGTAAAATTTGGATGTTTTAAAGAAGTTTGATATACTTCAATCAAATTTTTTTCGATCCAAGCAGATTTATAATCAATAAGATAATTTTGAAGATAATCAACCATATCAATAAGACTTAAATCATCAGCTGCAACAAATAAATAGAAAATAAATTCATCGGATTGTCCTTCCAAAGAAAACTCTCCCGTATAAATATATCTGATTAAAAAAGTGATTAGCTTCATTTTTAAATCATCGATAAATATGTTCATAATAAAATGTCTCACTCACTTTAGACACACTGTGAATACGCTTGGATAAATGTTTTGAATATCTAAGTTAATTTTTTTATTAAATATTATCGTCGTTATTCTTTCTTTGCTACTAATAATATTACGAAAGTATTCTGATCTCATTTTTAATATCACTGAATGTGCTTTAAAATTGTCTTGTCCAACTTTAAGTATTACATTACAATCATCATCATCCTCACTCTCAAGTCTCTTGTAAAGATTTTTACAATCTCTTAATAAAGCGGTTTGTAAATCCACAGGATTCTCAGTCATCATTTTTTTAAATAATAATAATAATAATAATAATAATAAATTTCGTCGAAGAACGACCGATTTTTTAATAACTGAAAAGAAAACCAAAAAAAACCGCATTAAAAAAACATTCCTTTTATTTATATATTGTTTTTTGTTACCCGTGTTACAACATTCTTTGTTCGGAATTCATAAACCGATTTTTATCATTACTTAAAAAGAATCTTTCATTTGTGATTTTCGCACTTCATCTGCAGCCACAACATGACTTATTTTAGGAATTAAACAAATAAGTTTTTCTTTTTTATTAATAATATTTAAAGATTATCAATTGAAGACTTTAAAAGGAAATTGATTCATATTGCGTTTATATCATGTGATCTTTGACAATAATTGTGTCAAAAAATGGAAATTTAAACTCGATTCGGATTGAAATTTATGCTAGGTGTAGGGATGGCAAAAAATGAACAATAATGATTAAAACGTGAAAATTTTGTTTTAATTGTTTTTAAAACACCCACATGACATCCTTAGTTAATTGCACCAAATAATAAGACGACTCTAAAAGTTAAATCGAGAATTATCAAGAATTTTTTAATTATTTTTTAATATGAAAAACTTCATAATCAGTAATTTTAAAATTATCATAATTCATAATTCTTTTTTTATAATTTTCACATTTATATTCTCCATTAAATATTTGTAAATCAGTACTGAATCCAATATCATACTTACAATCACCATCCCAAATAGCAGCGATTGGATTTATTATTCTACTAAGAATAATATTATTACTATTTCCATAAGGTGATTTAAAAGAAAATATAAAACTTTCAGTCGTCTCTATCCATTTATTTGATTTACTCCATGAACTAGGATTATATCCACCAATAATATCATTTGTCTTATCAACTTTTGCTAAAATTAATGTTGGACCTTTATCATCACATAATGAATGAAATATTTCTCGTGTCATACCATTCCTACTTCCCCTTGCTAATAAAATGAAATTAATTTTTGATTCTAAACAATTATTATCACAAACATTGTCATAACCATCAATCCAACGTGATAATTGTCTTATTTGCATTTCATTAATTATTGTAGAATCAACTAATTTACGAGGTGGAAGTGCATTAGAAGGAGGAGAAGTTTTTCTTAAATAATATTCTTCTAATTGTCCTATTAATTTTGGTGGTAATGCTTTCTTAAAAGGATGAACGTCATCATAATATTCAATTGAAGGTATATTAAAAAATCTAATATGTGGAATAAAATCTTTTATACGTCGTTCGAATTCAGTAAAATGTGAATCTTTCCAATTAACAATATTTTCTCTAGTAAGAGGAGTTCCTTGTTCAATTATCCACGAAACTAAACCACGCCATATTATAATCTCACGTAAAGATAAATCATCACGTTTAATCAAATCTAATAAAAGGTTTTTTTCTAAAGTAGGAAGATTCTTGGAATTAAATATTAATGCGGGATCTTGCTTAATAAGTTTTTTACAATAAGTTTGTAATTTTTTAAAATTTTGATGATTTAAAGAAGTTTGATATACTTTAATAAAATTTTGTTTGACCCAAGAGGGTTTTTCTATATAATGATTTTGAATGTAATCAACCATATCAATAAGAGTCAATTTATCAGCTGCAATGATCAAATCAAAAATGATTTCATTATCATATTCTTTTAAAGAAAGTTCTCCTGTATAAATATAACTACGGTTACAGTATTATAAATAAACGAAAAAAAAAGGTAACATTAGTTTCAAATTAAATCACATTTTCATTATATAATGAAATGACTTACTTTAGACATATTTTAAATACATTTGGAGAGATATTAGAAATTTCAACGGTAATATTTCTCTTTAATATCATTGATAATCTCCTGGAAACATCATTTTCGTTATTAATGAGATTTTGAAGATATTCTGACCTTGCTTTTAATATAATAGAATGTGCTTTAAAACAACTTTTCTCAACTTTAAGTATTACATCACAATCATCATCATCCTCGACAGTCATATGAAGTTTTTTAAAATCCCTAAATAAAGATGATGTTAGATCCGCAGTCATTTTATTTTTATATATATATAATTTCAGGAAAATGATTTTTTTTTTAAAAAAAAGGGCAAAAAAAATATTCTTTTTTTCTTTGATTTGAAAAAAGTGCATTGTGTTCAATAGAATTTTCGATGCAGGTTGCATTTTTTTTTTGGACATTTATTTTAAAAGTATGAGCAGATGTTCCGAGATTTTCCGAATTAAAATTTACTAACTCCTTTTAGTAATAATAATAGAATATGGTTTATCTAATTATGGTACCCCCATTTGCAATAATAATAAATAAATTACTGAAATGAATTCTATGTATAAAAATTATTTATATACAGTACTCTCTATACACGATTATTATTTGAATTGTCAATCCTCCAACTAAATATTTCTTTCTTATAAATATCGTTTGATTTTAACCAATTCTAGTTCAAGCAATAACTGTTTCAATTGTAAAGAATCCCTCCTTAAAATGCGTAATAATAAATCTAAACTTGTTTAAAAACAAGGCAATATGACCATTGTCTTATTGTTAGATCTATGGGTTCATTATTAAGATTGGGTTCTTAATTCGGTCTTTCGATCGTCCCTGGGATCGATCCTATGATCAGACTTTTGATCCAAATAGTCAGTTATCCTTCCCTTTCCAAATTTTTAATTTTTTTTTTTTTTTTTTTTTTAAAAAAAAAAAAAAAAATTTCATACCTGACATAATCATTTAATCATCATCACATACCTTTACAACCTGAAAAACTTCATAATCAGTAACAAAAAAATTCTTTTCCGTCATAATTTTTCTTTCATAATTTTTACATTCATAAATTCCTAAAAATAATTGTAAATCCAAACTAAATCCTACATCAAAAGTACAATCACCGTCATAAATAGCAGCGGTTTGATTTTTTATTCTACTGAGAATAATATCATCAAAACCTTCTCTGTTTCCATCAGATTTAAAAGAAAATATAAAACTTTCAGATGTTTGCAACCATTTATTTGAACTTGTCCATGAAAAAGGATTATATCCACCAATAATATTCTTCGATTTATCAACCTTTGCAACAATTACCGTTGGACCTTTATTATCACATAAAAAATGAAACGTTTCTCGTGACATCCCGTCCCCCCCGGTTCCCCTCATTAATAGTTTAAGCATATAAGAATTATTAACCTTTTCACCACATACTCTAAAATATTTATTATCGCCTATCCAACGTACTATACGTTTAGCTTGAGTTCTATTAATTAATATAGAATTTAATTCCCCAATATTAAGAATCGGTGAATTTTCTCTTTCTATGCACATAATTTTATTCTTTGATTTGATATCAAGATCACTAAGATTTTTATGCTTTTCGAAAGGATAAGGAGAAATTTCAGGAGGGATTGGAGTAGGAATTATAGAATTTCTATTCATTTGAAATAAATTATTATCATTATCATTATTATTATTATTCATATGATAAATAGGATTCATTCTTGTAACATTTATATTATTATAATTATTTCCACCACGCATTTGATTTAAACCTTGTTGCCTTCTAAGAATAGTTTCACGTCTAAATAATCTTCTTGGTGGTAAAGCATCGGGAGGCGGTGCATTATTTGAAAGAATATAAAATGCATCAATTTCATCTTTTAATTTATCTGATAAAATTTTACTAAAAGGACGAACTTCTTCATAATATTGAGTTGCGGATATACTAAAAAATCTTATATATGGAATTAAATTATGTAATCTCCTTTCTAATTCAACAAATTCTTCATTCCATTTTTTAATTTCTGATGCCGTTATAGGAGGTTCTTGTTCAATACCCCATCTAATTATATATCTCCAAATATCAATTTCTGGTAAATTTAAATCATCCCGCTTTAATAATTTAATTAAATCTGATTCTTTTAATAAAAATAACTTATTAGATTTAAATAATAATGTAGGTTCTTTTTCAATTATTTTCATACAAAATTCTTGCATTATAGTAAAATTCCTTTCAAATGATGTATGATAAATTTGAATTAAATTATTTTTTATCCAATTTGGATTACTTTCAACAATATATATTTGTAAATATTTAACTAAATCATATAATTTTAATTCATCGGCCGCGAATATCAAATCAAATAAAAATTCTTGATTTATACCATTCCCATCAAATGAAAAATATCCTGTATAAATATATCTAAAAAAAGAATAGAGTTAAAAAATAAATGGTTGAAATCTTTTTTTTTTTTAAAAAAAAAAATCTTACCTAATGATGATTTTAAAAGCATCAGCAGAAATTTGAGGCATATCCAAAGTAATAAAATCTTTTTTAAATAATTTATTAGAAAAATTATCACCTCTTTTATTTATATATTCCGTTATAATTGTTCTAAAATATTCTGACCTATTTTTTAATATTATCGAATGTGCATGAAAACTAAGACCTTTACCAACTTTAAGAATGACGTTATAATCTTCGCAATTCTCAAAAAGTTTTCTAAGATCTCTTAATAAAGTTTGTGTTAAATCTATATCCATTTTTTCTTTTTTAAAAAAAAAGTGATATTAAAAATAAAAAGATATTACAATTTTACTTGGGAAAAAAAAGAAGAAAAAAAGATATCAAAAAAGAAAGAAAAAAAACCTTAATAGTTATTTATTTTGTCGTACGTTCCTAACGATAAATGACTTGCCGCATGAAATCATCAGATAAGGTTGTTTACATTGTAAGTTTATCAGTTGTATCACCATTAAAAATGCAAATAACATTCATTTTGGCGAAAAAAATAAAAGAATTTTGAATTTATTGTTTTGTTAATTTTTTTTTCTTTGCTTTCAAAATATTTTATTGAACCAATCAATTTTCTTTATTTTGTTATTTTCCAATCAAATAAAAAATAAGTATTTGCTTTTTTAATGATTATAATGAAAATATTTTGAATAATTTGAGATCATGTGGCGCAGTCTCACTTTCAATTTCGTCATTATAGATCCCCTTATTAAGACATTTCATTCACCAAATTCGAACAATAAAAGACCAAAAGATAATGGCCTCCAATACCATGTGGTTACACAAACCCTCAAGACAATCAGGCTGATTAGTATGTATACTTTAGTATGTGTTATGTAACCGTCAGCATATACGCGCGTTTTTATAGGTAAGAAAAATAGAATATATTAATAATAGTAATAATAATGAACAATACAATGAAGTATATGAATAATACACAAATTACATCTTTCACATATTATATAAAATTAAGTCTTTGTAGAAGATAAAATTTGGATTTGTTGGAAATACTGTAATAGTGATTATTATGTAAAGAAATTATTTATGAAGCTTTATATTTTTTCTATACAAAAATATTGCTTGCCGATCTTTTATATTTGTCGAATTAGGTATTACATAAAACAGAATTAATTTTATGTAATACAAATGGTTACGTAATTAAATTTCATTAGAGAAAATGAAAATACATTTACAAAGTGAAAAATAACATAATTACGTTATTTCTACTTTATCTAAATTTGGTCTTTCAGATTTATAATCTAGTACTTGATTTTAGCCGCATTTCAAGGTGGTGTATTCCATGTTTCTTAAATGAAATTATGAGAATGAAGCATTGCTTCTAATCTATAAATTAAGTTAATTATCCACACCTGTAGTAATAGATCCATATTTTCATAATAATTTAGTGAATGGAATCTACTCAAATATCTAGAGAAGTATTTAATAATGGAAGTGGTAGATATTCCACAAATAGCACAAGAACTTTTTGCTATATTCTTCTCATGTAAAATCCAATGTTCGGCATAATCAAGTACAGACCTTCGTATAAACAGAACTATTCCTCTTGATATGCGGCAAATGATATGATTATAAGTTTTTTAGGATATATAATATAAAAACGTTCAAAATATAAATATATAGTATTTATATAATGAAACATAAATTTCTTTACTTACCCATACAAGAAAAGGCACTTAATCTACTAACTGGCCTTAAAATCAAAATATAATGAATTCTGTTTCGCAGCTACAATATACCTATATATTGAATGGTACTTTTTTTAACATTTTGTAAATAATGCTAATCTTATTTCGGATAATGTATTGACATTTATATAAGAATTATTAGATAAATAGTGTATTAGTGGCGTGACATTTATTACGTAATATTTTAGATAAAGTGTTTATATTTACGTAATAAATTTCACTGCCTTATTGTTTTACATTTTACCATAGAGAAATTATTTTGTAAAAGTAGCTAAAATGTTTTAAGAAAGCTAACGAATTACAAATATATATTAAAAGCCGCCATGAATCTTGTAATAAACTTTACAAACCCGATTTACAACTGAGTAATGTTCATAAAGAATTTACAATCAGAGCATTCCAAAATGTAATATTCTTGGAATTCTATATAGTAATTTTATGAACTTTTCAATTAGCTTTAGGCCAAATTTGGCAATTTGAATAGGCCACTAATAATTAATAAAAAAAATTATTAATTATTATCGTGCTCCGTATATTTAACATAATTGCCAATAAGTTGGTTATTTTGGTTATTTTAAAATATCAATAATAAGCTATTATTTACTATTCAACGTGTCACACGATAATATCATTATTGTGCTTGTTTTGATAAATATACAGATATTGTTCCAATGCTGAGATCTGATTGGACGGATTTAGCCACTGCGTGACTAAATCCTATCCAATCATCATTTGCATTTTGAACAATATCTGTGATATTAATCGCCGCAAGCACAATAATTTATAATTATAAAATTAAATACTAGTCTTATTGTAAGAAGGTTTTGCATTATATTGACCCTTCTCAGTTCTCATGGTATATAGATAGTTGGATAAACTTTACTGTACCGTCTGTCTATACCCTTAGCTAAACTGTTAGTGTACGGTTAAATTTAAACAAAATTCCTTACAGTACAATACAATACAATAGTTTTGTAAAATTTACAGACAACTTCACATGATTTATTAATCATTAATATCATGTGATTTTATTATTTGTTTTAATTATAGGATAAATTTATTTGTAACATCCTGTTATACACCTTATTTGTAACAACCTCGGAAAATTAGGTCGGAAAATAAAATTTTAATTGAATTTTTATACTTATAAAATTTATGCGTTTTTTGCATTTATAATTTATTTATTTAAAATCACGTGATTTCAGTGGCTTTGAACTGATCGTTACGCAAAAATAAAATGCGCATCAATGCGCATTTATTTAAAGAAATTTAACAGTATCANATATGCTATAAACACTATAAACGTTAANGGCTTCTGCAAACATGATAAACATGATATATCATTAAGTGAAGTGTCAAAAAATAAGTCAAGACAGAATCAAGACAAAGAAATATATATTACCAATTTTGGCACCTTGCGCTATTATGTCCTGTTTGACCACAAGTTTTGCATGTATATTTCGCGCGAGACTTTGTTTCAGTTGCGGATTTATATCNCTTTGTCTCTGNNCGTCCTTTANGANGCNAAACTAACNGATTTTCAACTTGTTGAGGTTCATTTTCTTTGTTATCATCGATTTGAACTTCCATAAGATCTTGGTTTCACGTGATTAATATTTCTTTGTGTCAGTTAATAAACTCTTTTAGCCATCCAATAATCTCACTATAACTGTCATACTCAACAGCAAGTTGAGCTGCCTGCCATGCAAGCCCCCATACTTCTCCATTCTTCATCTTTTTTTTGCTGCACAATATAAAACATGGGTAACAGTTGCAGGAACAGTTGAAGGATTTGGAACAAGAATCACACCCAAAAATTTTGCGTAGCCTCTTGGCTTACAAAAAAAATTGTTGCCATAGCATCCTTACTTTTTTGATCATCAACACACCATCATAAAGGTATCATCTGAATTTGGAAGTCAGCCACTGCTGAAATCATCATTACTCAGAAATAATGGTGACAAACAATGCCGCGGGATATATTGGACATACATGAACAGAAATATAAGACAATTATGAAATATACATGTTTTTTATTTTCAGGTCACATATCCGTAATCTTCCATAATTCACAAACTCTTTCTATCCCAACTTCAGCTATTATTGATTTTAATAGAGTTTGCTTAGCATCGTATTAATCTTTGATATATCCATCTGTTATACTAATACTCAGATCCTATATAGCAAAAGTATCAGCAAAATTATCCAAAAATGAAAAAAAGATTTGTTAATAATTTCTAACAAAAAAATAGACTTCAATTACCTCAATAACCTCAATAATGTCCAATTCCATCTTACTTGCAATAAAGTAGAGACATTGCACTATTTCAGAACATTCAGCAAATAAGCAAATATTCAGACATCAATTTATCAACTTTTGGAAAGAGATTATGGCCAACTGATGTAATTCCCATACAGGTTGATAAGATATGATATTCAAAGAATCGATTTCATTTTACCTTACTTTCAAGCTAAGCATCAAAGGTACTTGCAAGATTACACAAGGTACCATTTGATGTTAACTCACATTTAATAATGTTGTTATAATCTTTCATGTGAGAAGTGGTTTGGATTCCCATGGTAAATATTCTTGACATGAATGCTCGAGCCCATGCCTGCCGGCTGGAATAAAGGGTTCTCATTAAGTAATCTTTCACATTAGAATATTTTTCTGTAAACTTTGTCCATCTTTTATAAAAGAGTTCTTTATACAAACTATTGCAACAATGATAAAAATCGCGAATAAAATCATTATATTGATTAGAAAGTTTGGATTTTGTGTTTTTTAGCAGGTTTTCGCTTATGTGAAAAATACAGTGAATTGGATAAGCCATTTCATATGTTTGTTCGATTGTCGCATCCATAGCTGGATCATCATTAGTAACAAATACTAATAGTTCAATCATTGTTACTTTTTTTTGTATACTTTAAGATTACTCTAAGATCCATTTATAAGATTCCATTATTTCATCAGACACAAGGACCTGTGTAATAAGATGAGATCTAGTGTTATTATCGATGGCAAGAAAAAGTGAAAGTGACATGTTATATCAGTTAGTTTTCACGGTATTATTGTTTAAAATGACATCATGATACTCTAACCAAAGAGCAATCTAAGTTGGAGACATCCAAAATAATCAAGAAAGCCTATTTTTTTGATTAAATTGAAATTCAACGAACCATCCAGAACTGTTTGGCTTATACTCGATTAGAGTTTTTAGTAAGTGAGATGCATCATATGCTACATCTGAATTAATCTTATATTTTTGTATTGCATTGACAAGATTATAATCAAGGATGGATAGAATTGAAAATTTTGCTTTCAATAAGTGGTAATTGTTAGATTTTCATATTTAATAAGAAATTGAACTTCTTTAAGAACATTATCAGGAATGCAATGGTATTTTGATGAATACTTTTCAGTATTAGCAGAAAATAATATATGGTTATGAAAATTATTGAAAATAGTAAGTATTATGATTTGAGAGTTTTGGAGGCAATTAAAATTTACATTCCATAGACATTGCTAGCATTTTGATTTACAGTCTCAATGATTATTAATATCAATCTGTTTACGTGATTGATGACAGCTGCCAAATTCACATCCAAAATTTTGATGCTTAATGTTTCCATCCTTGTGGTGGCCTAATCATTTCTTTATAATTATAAATCCATGCTTTTTACCAAAGGCTTCCATAATATTATTAACATCTTCCTATAATCTAAAGATACAGTCAACATAAAGATCTGAAGGTAAAAATGATATAGTTATTATTTAATTAATTGCACACAAGAAAAAATAGACAAAATTGTCCAAAAAAAATAAAGAAACTAATAATTTTACCCTTACTTTCTAGGTTCTAAAGTTCTGTAGTATCACTTAGTTCAANCTGTTCTATATCTATATGAGAAAACAAAAGTATAAATATTGCAAAAACAAATCAGATAAATTGTCAGAAACACAATATACTCTTATTAGCATCGTTCTGGCATACTTATCCTAATTCTTTCTCTGTTTGTATATTTTGAAATAAAAAAAAAATATTGTATCTACTTAAAGCATATAAATAAAGAAAAATCTTACATACCCTCATGAAGTATTATAATAGATTCTTGGCTATTCAATCCAGATACATCCATTTCGTAATGATACTTTNTTAATTGTAAGGGCAAAAAAACTTGTAAAGCAAAAAACTTGAAGTAAAAAAGCAAAAAAGTGAGCAAAGTGTTATATTGTGAGAAATAGTGAGAGAGTTTAGAGTTTTGGTGACATAATGGCATAATTGGTGTAATGGCATCATGCATATATAAGTATAATAGTATATAATACGTATGACAATGACAATAGTGATACACATTATCATGCGATTCATGAAGTATCACAATTGCATCAGTATTGCATCACATCATATTTTTATGCATAGACTAGTTGCTACCCATTGCTTTGCAACAGGTTTAGTTTAATTCCAACTAGAATTATGTGTATACATATTAATTTTCTTTTTTGAAAATTTATATAACTTTGTACTACTGTTTGATATAATTTTCGTAGGAAATAAAATTTTCTTTTTTGGAATTTGTGTAATATCACGTGATCAAGTTATATAATTATAAAGTATTTATTTATATAGTTAATCTAAAGGTAATAGTTATATAACAAATATTTTTAATTATATAGATAGATATATAGATACTGATTCCTGGACAATTTTAACAATTTTGTTCACTTAATGCTAATTGCCACAAAAAATTATAATTCCGGCCAGAATTAATGACATAATAGGAAATTTCTTTTTTAGAAATTTGTGTAATACTGGTGTTACCCATTTCTCCAATTTTGATGGAAAATGTAATTTTCTTTTTTAGAAATTTGTGCAATACCGGTGTTACCCATTTCTCCAATTTTGATAGGAAATATAATTTTCTTTTTTAGAAATTTGTGTAATGTCACGTGATTAATCTGAGGTTGTTACAAATAAAACATGTAACAGGATATTACAAATACATTTTTTCTTATTATTATATCAGATACAATTTTTTAAAAAATTACAAAAAAATTTCATATGAATTTTACATATAAAATTTTTTGAAAAAAAATTAAAAGCTAGATTGCTAGATCATTTTCAAAATTTTTATGTTATGAGAATCAATAAATTAAGTTTGTATGGCCTTATTATTACAGTAATTATTAGCAATAAAGACAATAATATTTTCTTACTAAATTATATATATCAATATAATGATATTATAAGAATTGCAAATGATCTCATTAATACTATTTTTGAAGTTTATTCTAAGATTTTTGCAACTAAAACTTGATATTCTAGTTCATTAATAATGGAATAGAATAATAAAAATATAATAAATACAGTAGCTCACAAAAGTAATGCATCACCTGAAAAAAAAATTAAAAATTATGATATCACATGATCTAAAACTCATTGGCACCTGAAATAAAAAAAATCTAAAAATAGAATACTGGAGTTACCTAAATGTATAAATTTATTTTAAATTGATTAGTTACTTTTTGAATTACATAAAATTAAGTTACAAACTACTGATGCGTTTTTTTTGACTGTTTGAAAATTTTAAAAAAATTAAAATTTTTATAAGAATTAGCAATATGATTTATGACAAATTAAGTAACAAACCAAGTATTTTATAACTTAAATTATTATTTAAACTTAAAAAAAATCAGTAATTTTAGTAATTTATTAATTGACTTATTTAAGCAAAAATACTCAAAATTACTAAGTAACATAGTAAATTAATATGTATTTTATTACATACAAAGCTTTGGGAAGAGGTTCTATAATAAAATCACTTATAAATTTAAATTCTTCCAATCAAGAGGATTAATCCAAGCCAAATTTCACGCAAATCAGACCAGTAGATCATGAGAAATTAAGTGGTAAAGTTGGTCAATGATTTTTGATTTATATATAGAAATGATTTAATGAGAGTTTGCTTAGCAGAGTTGAAAATAGTTTGCTTATTGATCATAGTAAATTTTGAAATTTTCATCTGACTTATACATAGATTGTTTAGGATCCTATATTATATGTTAATTATTTAAAGTTTATGCATCATTTATGAAATATCCTTTTTGAGAGTTTGTATATTAGCATCAGGTTAGCAAATTTAACTCCAATTTTATATATAAAAATAGTGCCAATTTTAGCCAGATTAGCAATTAAATATAATAAATTAAAAGCAAAAAATTGAATGGTAATTATGAGCAAAATAATTTTTCTTTTTGGTTAAGTTGGATATCTGACTTGACTTATAGATTAATTTATGACATTAAATTAAAAAATCATAAAATTAAAAGAATTTTAAAAATATGAATTATATAATAAATTAAAAGTAAAAATTCTAAAAAATTGCATGATAATTAAAGAATATTGAAATAAATTAATTTTTTTCAAGATCAGATATCCAACCCAATCTATGGATTAGTATAAACTTTATTACTATTATTCAAAAATATACGGTTAAATACAAAGATTATACAAATTGCATATTACAATTATTTGTTCATACCATCATAATTGCAAAGAAGAATCATGTTTACTCTATTATGGGTGGAAGATAAACTAATTTTCCCTTAAATTAAACATGCCCATAATCTTGGAAAGGAGCAAAAATACCCGACAAAGTTACCTTTAATCTACCGGTAAAGTAGGATAAGAAGTAAGATCACTATTACTAAACTGAATAGTACAATTTCTTATATATCCAGTCTGAAAGATCTTATCCTACCTATAAAGAATAGAGTTATAATAAGGGTTACCTTTATCTCACAGTAAAAACTACCACTCTTATTAATAAAATATTTTATACTTTTTTTAATATTATTTTCTCTATTCTGTTAATACCTTCCCTATCCAACCTTATACTAACTTTCACTTATTCATCAGGATTTTCATTGGGCTTTGCCTTTTTTTTCTATTTTCTATCATTCAAAAAAAAACAATAATCTTACCTCTAAATCTAACATTTAAACTATTAATAATGGCCTTCCATTCAGTTCATATGTATTTCTTCTTAATGCTCTTGAATTTTCTAACTAGTATGATACATCAAATGAGATTAAAGAAATTAGCTATTAGTACTAATCTTCAAAAAAGAGGAACATATGCGCCAATTTGTGGAATTATGTGCTACATCCACAAAATAGATTTGCCAAATGAAAACAACGTTAAAAGTCATGTGATAATGATGGATCTACATTATCTGATGCGCAAAATCAATTATTTATTTGAACTTTAATTTTTTTTAATATAAGTAACATTAAAATTATAAAATCAGAATATAATTCTCATGACAAATTTGTGAATATCTTGGGTTATACATAAGTTAGACGGATGAATTTATATTCATTTGAAAGAAGAAAACTAGACCTATCTAATG
>QKYT01000359.1:101337-117161 GCA_003550305.1 Glomus cerebriforme | reverse complement strand
TATCATTTCCATATATTTATTTCTTATAGGGTTACCAGATCACAATGAATAATATCGAAAATATGTATACACACTACTGCACTAGACAGTTGCAATGCTAATTCAAGTTCATGAAAATATTCACTTAAATAAGTTTTCAATGTACCACTATCACTTATCAGCATATTCTAAAACCAATGAATATTTTTGAATCGCATCTGAATATGCCACATTAAAAAAATTGTCTTTGTAAAAACAAAAAAAAAAAAAAAAAAATAATTTTTTTTTAAAAAAAAAAAAAAAAAAAAAAAAAATCAAATACTTTTAAACCATATGTTACATACTAAAAACTTACCAGTTTCTTCTTTTTCGTAATGCCATAAAATCGTAAAATATTTTCATGAAAGTCAACTCTTTTTTGTAATTTTATCTGCAAACAAATTTAAAATTCAATTTATTAATAAAATTATTGATATCTCGCGCTTACAATGAATTCACAAAAATTCTTCACGACCTTATGATACCATAAACTTTTCATTAATCAAGCGTTGATCACATTAAAAGTTTATTAAAATCATTAAAGAATTTCATACCTCATTGACAACTTCTTTTAATGTTGTTTTACCATTATTGAAAGTTTTTAAAGCAAAAAACTATCAGTATTTTTCAAATTAGCACGAACGACACTTCCAAATGAACCACTTTCTATTAGTTGTAAATTTTTAAATTCTGAATTTCTATTTCATTTTCATTTGACTTTTTCAGTAAAACATTGGTGAAACTTTTATCATGTGGTGTAATGAGTACTACTGTGCACAAAAATTACAAATAAAACGTCATACTACAACACTGCATAATAAATATTTATAGAAGGCGGTGAGGTGGCGGACGGTCTAACTCTTAAAGTTAAACTATACTTGATCCCGATCCCTATACCTTCCTAATGTAGCACTGTAGACTTTCTTTTTAATCGACTAATTAGCATTTTATTAGGTAAAAAAGGCGCAAAGTACAATTACACAAAATAACATATCTAGACTAAACTAAAACTAGAATAATCCTGAAATAAAAAGAGAAAATGAGGAACCATAGTTCCGTTTGCACTGGAAAAATAGAAAAAGGAGAAAATAAACTATTCAAAAAAAACCAAAAAGGGAAAAATTACTAATAAAAGAAAAACTACCACTAGTGACTATATTAACTTGCAGGTATTAGACCATTCTGACGTTCCAAGCTTATCCATCAACCAAAATAAACAAAGAGATTGGCCCGATTGCCTTTAGAACGTTTGTCACGCCCAGTCAAACCAAAAAGAAAGGGAGTCAGTAGAAGCAGTTAGAGGTGGAACAAGGGATCGGACAGGAAAACCAGATCTGGACTGGCGATTATATCAGTCCTAATGATTCCAAAGTTCCTCGAAGGTGCCCCTTCGTAATTTGGTTAAATGGTCTTGCATCATCATAAATTTTCCAAGGCCACTGTTCAGCACTTGTGTCATGTGATTAATTATGATCCTGGCGTTCGGTAAAAATTTTTTTTTTGAAGCTTGTAATTATAACTCAAAGCCAAAATCAAGTTTGTGACGAATAATATGTGACAAATAGGATTTCACATCTCGAGGTGACAAATTATTCATACAAATTATATCAAATCGCACCAGAATTAATGTTAATACATTAGTATTATTACAATAATTTCTTACGCCTATTTTATTTTATTTATTATAAACAATCTTCATTTTTGATAAATGCCATTTTATATTGTAATTAAATTATAAAGTAATTTGACTTCTATCAAATAAGTAAAGTATTAAAATTTCACTGATGTAGAAATATTTATTCTCAATCACTCCACTTAATTTAAGCTGGTTGGAAGAAAATTTTTGAATGATTCTGGACATTGATATTAAGGTTTCTTGTATTCTAAAAAAATATTTTGTATTTTGTGTAGTAGGTACTGTATGTGTAATATTCCTCCAGTAAAATAGTTAAAATTGATGTCAATGATTATACAGGATTAAAAATATCATCACATTTTCTATGATAATCCTGATTCTTAATGGATTTTCTATAAGATCTAAGCCAGAGTTTTCGAGCTGTCTCTTCGAAGTGATAGACTATGAAATCATTCCAAAAGTCCTTGACACATAAATATAGCAGTCAATGATTATCAATATAACAGTGCTGCGCTGCATGTTTAGGTCAAAAAAAAAAAGAATATGATTAAAGTACTGTATATTAGTACTATAATTCTAAAAGATTTAAGGTCTATCTTTCTGAAGTTCTTGAACTTTGTGTCTCCCTTGTTATTTCTTTCAGTTGTTTTTTTAATTCATCTACTTCAATTTTGAGTAGTATAATTTATTTTTTTAGTTCTTCTTTGGTCAAACTAGACTGCAGGAATTGTTACTTTAAAAATTTAACAATACTAACATCATTGTTAAAATCATACTACAGTAAAATTATATTAAATTCTAAAACCTTATATAAATATACTTAAGTAAACTCTATAAATTGCTATATAATTAAATTACTATAATGATTAAAATTATTTTATTATTATTCTACAGAGTAATGTATGCAATTATATAGTATTAGTAGACTATACTCCACATCTTCTGTAGACTGGATTGAGAAAACCTATATGCATTATAAATTGTATTAATGTTTTTATTTTATTAAATCCTTTATTCGATTATTGGTTAGTACTTTTAAGCATGATTTTTCAGTTTACTCATTTATATCAAATTAATATATTTTCTTCATTATTTATTTCGTTTGTAGTGTTTAAATGTTTAAAATTTTGAAAATTTGCAAGGCAATGATTCATTATATATTGAACATCTAAACTAGTTTTTTTACTAATAATATTCTCGATCGGTCAGATAATTTGATAATGAGTATGATTCGTTACCCATTGAAAATTTATTTCACATAAAAAAGGCTTTTTTTTATCAATTTTTTTTTTTTAATTATTAAGCAAATTATTTTAAAATTCCTTTACTAATTTCGTTAAAGTTATATCACGTGACATGTGGTAGAGAAAATCCAATACATTGATTTGCCAAATTTGCCGATCAACTTTTGTTTTGTTTCGCGCGTTAGTAACGTTGCGCTAATGTCACACGTGCAGTAATTAGTAAATAAATTTAAATAAAATTTAATTTTCCTTTTAAAAAAAAAATTAAAAAAATGTTGGTAGATACCAAGATTAAAGATCCAAAATTTTATATTGATTGGTTAGAAAATTCAATTTCCGATGAGCACATTAAATATTATGAATATTCGGATTTTAAAGATATAAAACCAACAGGAAAAGGTTCATTCGGAAGCGTCTCTTGTGCTACTTGGAAAATTACTAATCGTTTATTCGCTTTAAAATCTTTTAATAATGATAAACAAACTCTTAAACAAGTTATTAAAGAGGTACAATATTTAAATTATTTTTTGAATAAAATAATCATTACTATATCCAAAATATTTAATACTTTTTATTGTCACAGTTAAAATTACATCGTATTGTTGATATTCACGAAAATATTTTACGATTTTATGGAATCACATATGTAGTAACTGGTAACTGATAAAATATAATAATTATAATTTTTCTTTTTTAATAATTATAATAATTTATTCTTTAAATTATATTTTTGTTTAGAAACAATTAATCAAACAAAAGAATATTCCTTGGTCTTAGAATATGCCGATAGTGGTACATTAAGTACTTATCTAAAGAATCACTTTAATGAACTTGATTGGAATGACAAATTACGTCTTGCATTCCAACTGGCAAGTGCCGTAGAGTGTACGCATGGTTGTGGCATTATTCATCGTGATTTGGTAATAAATTCTTCAAAAAAAATTATTTATTATTTATTTATTTTAAAAAAATTAATTATTTTATTTTAATAAAACTATAGCATGCAAATAATATACTTATACATCAGAGAAATATTAAGTTGGCAGACTTTGGTTTATCAAAAAAAATTACTGAAGTATCAAGTGATACGACAAGAATATTTGGTATAATACCTTATATAGATCCGAAAAGCTTCGATGATCAACGAAAATATGAATTAAACGAACAGTCGGACNTCTATAGCATTGGTGTCCTCATGTGGCAAATTTCAAGTGGATATCAACCATTTTACTATGCGGATAATATTAATTATGATGTGAGTTTAGCTTTGGCAATAATAAATGGAAAAAGAGAAGAAATTATTGATGGAACTCCTGTCGTGTATAGTAAATTATATAAAGGTAATAAACTTTAAAAATTATTCCTTATACAGTATTATGTTTAACAATTATAAACATTANTGAAATTAATTTATCTACTCAGAATGTTGGAAATATGAACCGAATGAACGTCCAAATATGCATAAGATCGTTTCAACTCTTAAACCAATGATCACATTTGAAAACANTGATGCAACTATTGACAATATAGAGAAAGAAGTTAATTCAATAGAACATCACCAATCAAAATCAAACAATGTGACAATGAATAATAGTGATCTATTATTAGATAATATAACAGATATTGACTTATTTAATAAAAGTAGCAAAAATTCACAAAATCAACCGTCTGATAAATTTAATGTAATTCATTCTAAGAGTGATCTATTNAGCCAAGAGACAAATTTATTTGAATCATTATCCGATAACATTAGTAAGATGATTGTTGATANGTTAATTACATTTATAATTNAAAAGCTTGATAAAGGAATTGATNTAAATCAAATTCAACTACTTATAATTCAACAACTATTGATATTAAATCAAACTGCAGATAANCTTATAAATTGGCTATTAAAAAATCAGGATAAACCAAAATACATTTGGTTTCTTGGATTATTTTATTATTATAACATTGGAAATCATTATATTACAAATGGAAAAAGAATCATTAAAGCNTTCGAATTGNTCTCAAAATCAGCAAATAAAAANTATTCAATTGCACAAGTTTATCTTGCTAAGTGTTACAATGATGGATATGGAGTTGAAACAGATAATAATTTAGCATTTAGTTGGTATGAAAAATCTGTGGAAAATAATAGTACTATTGGATATTTAAATTTGGGNAACTGTTATGAACATGGTATTGGAACTGAAATGAATAAAAACAAAGCATTTGAATTGTTCAAAATAGCTGCTGAAAGAGAAAATAATTTGGCACAAGCTAATCTTGGTTATTTATATGAAGTTATAAGACAAAATTGGGAAAAGGCTATTTACTGGTATAATAAAGCAGCAAAAAATGGAAATGAAGTAGCACAATATAATCTAGGTAATTGCTATGGAATTGGAAAAGGGGTTGAAAAAGATGAAACTATTGCATTCGAATATTACAAAAAATCGGCAGAAAAAGAATATTTAGATGCACAATTTAAACTTGGACATTGTTATGATGTAGGAATTGGTACTGAAGTTGATAAAGAAAAGGCATTTGAATTGTATATAACTGCAGCTGAAAAAGAACATTATATAGCTCAGTATAATCTTGGGCTCTTATATGAAAATGGGAAAGGTACGGAAAAAAGTTTAATGCAAGCTATTTATTGGTATAGTAAAGCGGCAGAAAATGGTTATGAAGTAGCACAATATTATTTAGGTAATTGTTATAGAATTGGAAAAGGAGTTGAAAAAGATGAAATTAAATCTTTTTATTATTATAAAAAATCAGCAGAAAAAGGATATTTGGATGCTCAATTTATGCTTGGATATTGTTACTATTATGGAATTGGGACTGAAATTAATAATGATAAAGCATTTGAATTATATAAAATTACAGCTAAAAAAGAACATTATATTGCTCAATATAATCTTGGAATTTTATATGAAAATGGTAATGGCACAGAAAAGGATCTAAAACAAGCTATTTACTGATATGAGAAAGCAGCAGAAAATGAACATGAAGAAGCACAATATTATTTAGGTTATTGTTATGGTAATGGAAAAGGAGTTGAAAAAGATGAAACAAAAGCGTTTGAATATTACAAACAATCAGCAGAAAAAGGATATTTGGATGCTCAATTTCTACTTGGATATTGTTATTCTGTTGGAATTGGAACTGAAGTTAATAAAACAAAAGCATTTGAACTTTATAAAGAAGCAGCAGAAAAAGAACATATTAATGCACAACTTAATCTTGGTTACGCATATGGTTGTGGTGAAGGAGTCGAAAAAGATAATGGTAAAGCTATTTATTGGTATCAAAAAGCAGCATTAAATGAAGATGCTACTGCTTTATATAATGTGGGTGAATTTTATGAATTAGGGATTGGCGTTAAAAAAGATGAAAATAAAGCATTTCAATATTATATAAAGTCAGCAGCTAGAAATGAAGATATATATGTAAAATTTTACCTCGGATATTGCTACGTAAATGGTATTGGAACAGAGATTAATAAAGTAAAGGGATTTGAGTTATATAATGATGCAGCTGGTAGAGGAAATTGTAATATGCAAGATATTTTGAATAATGATGATAAAACATTTGTTAATGATTTAGACAAAGTTTGTTTTTGGTATCATAAAGCAGCAGAAGATGACAATAAAGTTGCATTATATAAATTAGGTGAGTTTTATGAATTAGGCCGAGTTGTTTGCCAAAATGAAACGCGAGCATTTGAATTTTATAAAAAATCAGCTGAACAAGGATTTATAGATGCTTATTATAAACTTGGTCATATTTATAATTATGGAACTCAAATTGATATTAATAAAGAAAAGGCATTTGATTGATATAAGGTGGCCGCAAAAGGAGCGGGAAATGTTGATGCTCAGAAGAGTCTTGCATCTTTATATGAACATGGTGAAGGAACTGAGAAAAGTATAAAAAATGCTGTTTATTGGTATAAGAAAGCTATAGAAAATGGATGTCATGAAGCTAAAGAAAGTTTAGATATCCTATTAGAAAAATCAAATGCTTAATTTAATATTGACTACAATTTTCTGATTTTAGTAATGTAAATCTATATATTTAATAAATCTACCAATAAATTTTTATTTAATTTTAATTATTTTTTCGTTATCTAAGATACAATTTACCAGAATTTTTCTGGTTAATTGTGGTAAATTGTGTGTTAATGACCACCTTTAAACCTGTGTATTCAAGATAAGTATATCCCAAAATTGGTCTATTATGGATATTATGGAGGAGGCATATGTTTTATTATCGGCTTGACTATTGTTGGCACTATGTTGAGTGACCAAAAAATAATAAAATGGCAAAGGTCGAGGACTATTAAGGGATTAGAAGTGATCTACAAGTATGGCATCCTCCACAATGACATTCGAGAGGAAAATATCTTAATTAATAATAACGGTGATATCTACCTGATTGACTTTGGGATGACAAGTTAGACGGACACAAAAAAGAAGAGAAAGCTTTTCGAGGAGGAATAACTCAAGTACTCTAACTTATTAGATTGATATAATGTGAGAATTTATTATTTAACAAATTCCTGTATTGCAATTTCTTATAATCCTAGCTTCTTATCATTTATGTATTTTATAGTCATTTCATAAAGAACACAGGATGAATTTCCAAATCACATAAATATCAGGTGGTTAGTTAGACTGTAAGATTATACACTAGACATTAGTATAGAACTTGATTTCCTTATTTTTATTTAATACATAAACATAATTTTTTATCTGGTCATGTGAGACAACTACGCCATTGTGATACTGTATATTAACCGCAGTCATTTTTAATTAATAAACCTAAAGATAAAGGCTAAATCTTTTTTCAAATAAACTAAGAGAAAAACAGATAAAATAATTTTTCTGTAGATTCGTATATATTACATAAGGCAGATTAAGGGTATTAAAAATCTCATTTACATAATGATGCATATTGGCACAATCATCTCCTGAAATAGTGGTAAAATTTGCGCCAATGCTCCTGATGAATCTTTCCTGGAATAGATAATTTTGTCAAGCGGATCTGACTGTAAACTTTTTTATAAATAGCCTGTCATTATTTCTATTATTTACTGGAAATTTTTTTTTATAAATAATTATCCTCTAAGTCAATGAAGGTTTTTTTGTATCAAACTGCACCATGAATGAAAATTTAAGAGTTAGAATGAGACCACAAATAATATAGCGTTTACGCGATATGACTCAAAGAACATAGTTTATTTTTATTCTTTATATTCTTTTTAGCTTTATACCTTTGTAATGAATATTAGCGAAATTTTATTAATAAAAAAATATTACTCTACTTTCTTACGGCCAGACTTTTACAAAAATTATTATTATTACTCATGTTATGTGATAAAGGGGTTATGGGAAGCACAACTTTTTTTTGTCTTTAGATACAGACATCAATGCCAGATTTTAATATTTCTTTTTCAGAAATAGGGGTAAAGTTATGATAATATTTTCATGATTATTTCAGATCCATATTTTGATACGGATTCTCTATACTTGTATATATGCATGGGCATTTATTTTTGCCAGGCGATTGTAAAACATATAAAAGGATTATTTTCTAGAGAAGCACTTTGGTATTTCTTTTCTTCTAATAAGTAAAAAAATATCAATTTAATATAAAATTAATAAAACAAAAGATCTATCTAAAAAAATATTCTCAAACTCAGATATTTTCTTGATCACAGTTTTCAGCATCACTATTGCTTTTTTCGAGATGCTAACCCATGGTATCCTAACTATGGATATAATACAGGGCATTTTTTCGGGAAATATAAACATTTATATAATCTTTGCCATCGCTATCTTTTTTTTCACAAATATCTAATGGGATCACAAGATAATAATTTTAAAAGAACCCTCTTAACATTAAGTAATGAGCTTCAAAGGATGTGTACAGAAGCTGAATAGCGAAATGAAGCGTCATCTCAAGGTAGGTCGTGCACTAGAAAAAATTATATACGTCATGCATATATACTTATCTGCGCCAAATTGCGCCTTATTTTTTTCTAACAGGATCAAACCGATTCTCTTCCGCAAGTCACATTTCCACAGGATAATATCCTGAATATACAAATGAATATGAAACATACTGAATTTACAGCCCTTTTTAATAATAGACGGAAAAGAGAAGTCATTCTCCAATGCAATTGTACAACATTTTATCAATCGAAATTGGACTTAGTGCTAGCACATTAGCTGGTTTTTATCATCATCAAAAATCATCAAGAAGAACTTCTATGGATAAGATTATCGAATGGGTTGAAAAGGAGGAAAATAAGAAATAGTTAGTTTTAGCAATAGTAGCAGTAGTAATAGTAGTAATAACAGTAGTAACGGTAATAGTAGCACAAAATAAAAATGGTGCTGGGACTCTCATTTATGTAGTATTTAATAAAATAAAAAGAAAGTGATGATATGGCCTAGGATCCGAGAACTCCCTCCCTCTTTGATAGCATCATATACTGTACTTCATTATATTTTCTGATTTACTATGTAATGATCAATTTATATCTCAATCCTCCAAAGCTACTCATCTATGTACTTGACAAATTATTAATAAAGTTTTATCTACTTCAGGACATTTGCGTCAATTTTTTTTTTGGTCGTCAATTATTAAAGACATTAACATTAGTATAATCAACCAAAAAATTTATATTGTCCATAATTTTAATTGGGTTCGCGTCTGTGAAATTTTCTGTTGCATAACCCAGCTCGGATGGGCAATAATATTATTTTTAGCTGTTGTTTTGGGTTTATCACGATTTTGGGGTGATCACGATTTCTGACAAAATTTTGCGATTATTGCGATTGAGTTTAGACGCTTTTGATTATGGTGTTAATTTTGGCCAAAATTACGTTGATTTAGGCCGATCACGATTTCGTATTACCTTACCAAAAATATATATGTTCTGTATTATGTCTACCGGAATTTTATTGAAAAAGCGCGTGCAGTTATCAGTAATTTTTTTGTACCTCTATATATCTTAATAGAGATAACTTATGTCATTATATCATATCTCATGATCGTCAAATCAGTGAAATCAGTGTATACTGAAAGTTTCGACAAACAATTATTACCAACGCGTTTTTTTTTCTTTTTTCTTTTTTCTTTTGTATTTCTTTGAAATACTTCATTATTTGTTAACAGGAAAAAATACGGTAAGAACTAACTCTTTGATCGAGTAAAGCATAGTTTTCAAGTGACGGACGATGGGGAACAGTCAGTTAATTGATCTGTGTGATCTACATATAATAAGCGAAAAAAAAAATACTTAACTTTCATACGTTATCTGTTTACTTTGTACTATACCAAAATGAAAACAGATATTACTCCCAAAATGAGATTTGCCGGTTCATTCTCCTATATAAATACCAACACCTATTGTGTTGACCTTGGTGGAAACGTCGTTCTAAGGATTGGCTCTCTTGGGTCTCCACACGGAAGAATCTACTTTACTGATAACGGAAACCCTCCAAATGACATACAGATCCCAGCCGGGATTACCGTTACAGATGTCACTAGAAACAGACCAGTAGCGCCAGTATTTCTTCGACCGTTTGGAGACTTTATTATCGGGTATCCTACAAGTTACGAAATAACTTTTAACAACCAAGTAGTCGTGAGCTTAGTGAACCAAGAACAAAGCGTAGTAGAAATCGCAAACAATCTTTACCATTTTGTTGAGTAATCATTTGTATTTCCAAGAGGAAATTCTATAAAGAATTTAGTATTTAATGATTCTCAATATAAAATATAAAGGAGCTGGCTAAGTATTGAATTAAAATTTGCTTATATAGAACAGATCTCAACATTTCAATTTATCATGTACTATCTTACAAAATATAATAAAAAGCTTTTTTTAACGCATGTGCAAATGTTTTAATCGCAGTAAGTATATACTGTTTAAAGTAAGTATAACTGATTTTTTTTATCTGATAATACAAATATACAATCTATGTGACAATAAAAAAGCAAAAACGATTAGGTAAATGGGTGAATGAAGAACTGATGAAGACCAAAGAGATCATTGTTATGGTGACAGAAAGAAGATAAAAAACTGAGAAGTTAAAAAACAGATATTCACAGAAAAAAATTGGAAAGAATAAATTTGAAGTATATAAACAAAGAAAGATATCCTGATAGAAAATAAGAAAAGTGCCAGGAATATTGAGATCATTTACGAAATTTGGAAAAAAAATGATGATTTGATGAGTGAATGTGACAAATAAATAATATACCAAAAAACAAAATGGGAAGTTAGTTCTATCGTGCTAATTAAACAGAAGGATATATGAAAATTAATTTGGAACAAAAGATGTGATAAGGTGGAATAGAAGGAAATAATGGTATGAATTAGAATAAAAATAACAAAAAGAAATAAACAAGAATATTAGTAGAAATAACATAGAAAGGATTATAAAGGAATGCAAGAAGGAACAATTAGAAAACAACAAAATGATACAAATGAAGAATAAGATTACTAATAAAATCAGTAAACAATATTTACTAGATTAATGATAGAATAGTTTTTATAGAATTTTATTTTTAATTTTTAAAATAATCGAACAATTAATAATTTTATGTATTTTATTTTAATAAATAATTATTTCATTTTCATGAATCGTTTCGGCCGGATATTATTTTATTTTTATAATTTATGTGATAAAAGTATTAATTGATGAAACAAATAAACAGAATCAATAAAACATTAAAATACTATATTATCATGAATAGATCGAATTCTGGACAAAGCTTGTTCTATTTTGTTTAAATAATAATTTCATAAAAATTACAGTTTGTTTATTTAGATCTACCTTTTTAACAATAAATTAGTATCGAATGTATTAAAGGAGAGAAGATATAATAAAATTAGGTAAGGAAAAGGGATGACAATAAAAAATATACTGCTGAAAATCTTTATGATTTATAGTTATAAAAATANATAAAAAGTAGTTTTAATATAAATGGATTATTAAGGTTTATCTATTGTAATCATTTTATAAATGAAAGAAAATTATTCTTATCGAACATCAGGAAGTAAAGAGATTGACAGATTAATCCGATACACACAATTAAATGCCATTCAAGCTCATGATTATTTGGAATGGTTCTTGTTTTATTATTAAATTTATTTCTGTTTAAAATAATTATAGAGCAAAAAAGTTTGATAATACTTACTTATATATTGCAACCATTACAGTCTAAAAATCTAAATGAAATTTCAATAAAATATAGCACATTTGAAATGCGAACTCTCGCCATACATCCTTCTAAATCATGCGATATTTATATAATTGGATAGCCTGAATCATGAGCTTTTAAATAAGCCTAAAATCGCATAAATCCAATCACTACAAGCTGAGATAATTCGTTCAAATATTTTATTCTAAAATTCTTCTAGTATTTTCTTTATTATAATACTATTATAATCCCAAAACGATTTTGATTCTTGACTTGTTTTGATTAATATTTGAATTTTAATTATTTTACAGTATAATTATATAGAAATTCAAATTTTATGATTTAATCATGATTTATTATTTATTTTTTTGATAAAGAATTTTTGGATTTTTTTTAAAAAATTATTCTAAGTTCAATGATTGAAGGACTTTTTATTAATTTAGTTGTATCAAAAAAAACAAATTATTTTTTACATTTTTTTTTTTTTATCATTTTATAATTTTATTCTTTGCATACAAATCATTTAATTATTTATTTTTTATAATTGATGCATTTTGCATATGTAATGATTTTATATTTTGTCTAGAAAGAAATTTATATACAGTATCAAATTAAAAAATTGATATAATCATCCATAATAATTGTTCAAAATGAAATCTACATATAATTATTCAAGTTGAAATCTTCAAATATAATTGATAAAAAAATATTAAATTGTTTGAAAACATGATTAATAAACCAGATTTAATAAAAAAATACATTGAATTACACATATAATAATAAAATAATAAGAAAAAACCAAGTAAAAGAAATTAATAAAAATAATAAGCTATATAAAGTATTTATAACAAAGAATAGAATCTAATTTTATTTATTTTATTTTAAGGAGAAGCACAGTATCGTTACAAATTGATAGTAGTGAGAAATAAAATATAAAAAATATATAATCCCTGAAACTACTTGAAGAATAGAATCTAATTTATAATAAAAAAATTGTTTACATTATTAGCATCTAATCATGGCCAAAAAATTAAATCAAAACTTTTATTTTATATGTGTAATATTAAGTAAAGTATTCATCACAGTTCACAGGAAGCACTGTCACATTCAGGCATTCAGGGTATAGTACCACTTGGATCTGTCTTCCCTCTGAACATGAACTCTTGTTTATATAAAAAAGTCAATAAACTATGCTAAAATATTTTCATATTTCAAATAAAAGTCTTTAACTACTTAAATTCTAGAGCATTTTTAATATTATTTAAAGACAAAAATAAGAGGTAATGTACAGACATCATAGTATATTTCTGGTTACATATTTTTTTTCTGCTAAAATTAATATAATTTAAATTTATTATAATTGAATTAATTACAACTTGACTGAAAAACTAAAAATTTGGTAAAAAAAAAAATAAATAAAAACTTTTTAAAATTGAACATTAATAAGATTAATCAATAATAAATAATTATAGAATTGAGTAATTTGTGATATTATATATTTTCTCCTCGACCTTTATAAATCTTTTCTTTCCTCTTCATCAAATAGATATACTCATAATTTTAAAGTCAATATTTTATATGTTCACAATTTAATATCCTAATGGATGATTAAATATTTACTGATAGAAGATTTATACTATTAGAAAATCGTGTTTGTTAGTTTGTGCAGTAGAGTTTAATGAAAAAAAAATATATACTTTATATATTATTTATTTTTTAATATTAACTCTAGTCAGCGTTAAAATTTTGGCCAAGGGTTGTTATCCTGGCCAAATTAGTTTCGGCCGAAGTTAAGATGCTTCCAAGTAAGTTACATAATAACCATCTTTGTCGAATTTTGTTTATAATCATCTTATAATTCAAGTATCAAGAAAAGAAACTTTATTAAATTAGTCATCAAAAATAAGTAAAAGCCACATAATAAATAATCTTTGGTGGTAGAATATTTAAAAATTTTCTTAATACATTTTCATAGTAAAGAATTATTTGTAGATAAAAATAAGAATCAAATAAAAATGAATATATCTACCTATTTCAAAATAAGAAACTATTAATGATAAAAATAAATAAAATCTTGGGATTTCATAATGCTTTCAATTTCTTTCTTATATTAAAAAGGCTACTATTGTACATTAAGCTTATAAAAAATAAATAATACAAAAAGAAGTTAATTTTTAATATTAACTAGTACATGTCATGCCCTGAAACAAATGTAAAATCTTTGATCATTCCATCATTCTTATATTTGTTGATATATTATTATAAATACAGTATAATCATTTGTAAATAGAGAAATTGCTCTCCACTTTTCTAAAAATTCTTCTAATGATTGTAATGAAAATTTAAAATATTCAAAAAAAAACCAATTTCTCTTAATTTTTTCAGATGTCTCTCTTTCGTTAAAATTAGGTAATTAATATTAATGACTTGAAGTTTTGACAAACTTTTAATAATTTTTCAAATTCGGCAAAATGTTCTTTTGTTAATGAAAATGAATGTCAAGTATTCAATTGATGGACAATGTTCACCAATCTTGCGAATAAAATTGAGAGATTTCTCATTGAAATTATTAGCCAAATAAAGATCCCATTATTTAAATAATAAAATTTTCTTAAGATGCCACTATTTTCAATTATATAAGAAACTGTCTTGAGTTTAATACAATCTATATAAAGAATCTCAAAATATTGGTAAACCAATTTATTTTTGGTAAAATAATCAAAATCCTCAATTATTAATGTTTTTAATTTGTAAACTTTTGAAAGTACCTCTGGCAGAATTGTGTGCCCAAACATTGACCTCATATCCAAATACAGTCGGACCCCTATATAATCACCTCCTATATAATCACACCTTTTTATAATCACCTATTTTTATGTAACCGACTTAAAGTTAGTCAAAAAACTCTTCTTTAATCACATATATATTATAATCACTATCACCAAAAAATAATTAAACGTACATATTAGTTTTATTAATATAAAAATCTCTTTATAATCACATAATTTCTGATTGGCTGTAGATTTTAGTGATCATTTGCATTGTNCATATATAAACCTATATAANNGCGCAGTATTTGCAGTTTTAAAANGNCACTTTACCTTCTACACGTAATATTATGGCTCCAGAAAGACAAGTTAAAAAACATAGGTNAGCTATTAGTGATGANGTTAAATGTCAAATTTGTNAATGGACTNAAGCTAATAAAAGTAAGACANANGTAGAAATTGCTAATTACTTTAATGAAAAATACCCAAATTTAACAATTGAAAGAAGTACAATATCAAAAATCTTATTACAGAAAGAAAAGTGGAAAACTGTATTAGAAAATGAACAATCTAATAAAACTTTTAAACATAAATCAGTTAAATTTCCTATGCTTGATTCTGCTATGAATATTTGGGTAGAAAATGTAACAGCAGGAGGTGTAGTACTTACAGATTTACTTATTAAAGAAAAAGCAAAAATTTTTGCTGAAGCGTTTAATATACAAGAAAATCAGTTATGTTTTTCTAATGGATGGTTAGATAGATTTAAAAAATGAAATAATATTCAAAAATATCGTTTGCATGGAGAATCAGGAAGTGCACCATTAGGATCTCTTCTAGAAGAAAGAATAAAATTACACCAACTTCTAAGTCGATTTACTCTTGATCGAATCTATAATATTGATGAAACAGGTCTTTTTTATAGAATGGCACCAAATCAAACACTTTCAT